>CAUYQU010078002.1:0-45505 GCA_963574635.1 Cheracebus regulus | reverse complement strand
GAAACCATCATTCTCAGTAAACTGACATGAGAACAGAAAACCAACCACCATCATATTCTCACTCAGAAGTGAGTGTTGAACAATGAGAACACATGGACACAGGGAGGAGAACATCACACAATGGGGCCTGTGGGGGGATGGCGGACTTGGGGAGGAATAGTAGGGAGTGGGGGTTAGGGGAGGGATAGCATTAGGAGAAATACCTAATGTAGATGATGGGGTGATGGATGCAGCAAACCACCATGGCACGTGTATACCTATGTAACAAACCTGCACATTCTGCACAGGTACCCCAGAACTTAAAGTATAATAAAAAATAAAAACAATAAAGCTCTCTGTTTGAACTTGGTTCTTAAGATTCGGTCTTGGTCACTGGACAATGTCCATTTCACATGCTATTTAAAGTGCCTCTTCCCCTCATCCATCTTCCATTCCACTTGCAAAGCTGGGACTGGAGAGAACCAAGCGAGACTTGTCTCCTATCATCCCTGTGGTCAGTCTGCACTATTACTGTGTCCCGATGCTTTCTTATTTAGTTCAGGAAGCACTAAGCTGGTCAGCAAGCAGAGAGAGAGGGACTGGCAGCCCCTTCTTATAAATGCCTCCAAACTTAGTGAGCAATTTTCTTTGTGCTTCTCTCATTTTGCTACAAGGAGTAGAACCTCTGGGGAAGTAAAAGGAAGTAGGGAGAATCTCTCTGCACCAACGTTGCGCCTCTCCAAAGGATAACTTCACTCTCCCTCCCTGACTTATATGTTCTGAGGAACAGGCATAGCAAGGGATCAGCGTGGGTTCAGTGGAAGTGGCTCCTCTGTCCCATTGTATGCTGAAGCTGCTCACACTGGCTTGTGAGGGCCAACTGTTAGTATCCCTTCCAAACTCTGCATTCACGAGGGCACATTGGAAGCTCAGAATCAGCCCTGGTGGGAATATTTACACCATGAAAATTCGTATCATCTGACAACCCCCCATCTCCACCTCCACCCCGTAACTGCTTGTTAAACATTTACCAGCACGCCACTACCTCAAACCTAACCTTTCAGGGAGAAGGCTGGCCAAATATTGATGGTTACTATCCTTAAAATGTGGAATGCTCATTGCCTTTTTCTCTCAGCCTTTAGAGGCCAATTATGGAAAAGATCACACCATCATAAAAAGAATTTCATGTTATAAATGATGCTTTGATGAGCAACTTTTTACACGTAACCTGCCCCATTTGAGTGATTATTTTCTTTGGCTAAATTCCTAGAAGCAGAAATGCTGAATCGAAGGGTATATCTAAAGTTTCAGATACTGTGGTTCAAATATCCTTCAGAAAATATGAACCAATCTACACTTCCATCACCAACGTGCCTTGTGTACTGTACCCTTACTGCAAGTAAATATTATTTTAAAATCTATTTTTTACTCTTTTATGGAAAAAATGTGACTTGTTTTCATCTGCATTTCTTTGACTACCAATATGTTTGCATAGTTTTCTGGAAAATTCATGAACAGCATTTCCTAAATATACTATTTGTGTGTGTGTGTGTGTGTGTGTGTGTGTGTGTGTGTGTGTGTGTGTGTGTTTTGAGACAGAGTCTCTCTCCGTAGCCCAGGCTGGAAAGCAGTGGCACAGTCTCGACTCACTGTAACCTCCGCCTCCTGGGTTCAAGCAATTCTCCTGCCTCAGCCTCCCGAGTAGCTGTGACTACAGGTGCCTGCCACCATGCCCAGTTAATTTTTGTATTTTTAGTAGAGACAAGGTTTCACCATGTTGGCCAGGCTGGTCTTGAACTCGTGACCTCAGGTGATCCACCTGCCTTGGCCTCCCAAAGTGCTGGGATTATAGGCGTGAGCCACCATGCCTAGTCTTTTTTTTTTTTTTAAATGAATTTCTAACAAGGCGAGTGAAAATGGCAGTTACAGAGGAGGATGAGGAATGAGAGGGCTGCCTATCGGATAATACCCAGTTTCCTCCCCACTTCCCCTGAGCTCTGTCTGAGCAGAACAGTGAGATCTGTGATTCTTGGAGCTCTGTCTGAACCTTCTTAGAGGCCACAGTTTAATTAAAACCTTTCTCACATGATACATTATCTATAAAAGCAATTCAGTTAGAATATTGATTTTGCTGCATGGTTACAGAACTCCCCTAGGAAGTCTTATTCCTTTATCTGTGGCTTTCTGGTCATAGTATCTGCAAACTTCTTTGTAAAGAGGTGTACTCACCCACACTCATATGCCTGGGTGCACACACACAAACTCACACACATTCAGACACATGCATAAACATTCACATGCTTAGACACACATGTACACCTAGGCATGCACACACATGCATGGGAATACATGCACACACAGACTCATACATGGAGACACACACTCTGCTTAAAAACAAAGACACACACAGACACACTCATGCAGACACCATACCACACATGTATATACATACCTGGATACACATGCACATACTTATTCAGATATATGCTCATACTCATATGCCTAGAAACACATACTCGCAGAGACACACTCATACTGACTCACACACATACACACATGCATGAACACATATGTACACTCATCCCCACACCCTTTCCTCCACTTTACACACATTGCTGCTGCCGTATTCAGTTTCCTCCAGCTTTTCAAACATGCCACGATCACTCTTGCCTCAAGACCTCTGTGCACACTATTTCTTCTGCCTGGGACCCTTTCCCCTGTACCTGTCACTTGGCCAACTCCTGTACATCCTTCATGTCTCTGTTGAAGAGTCACTTCCTTCAGACACCTTCCCTGTTTCCCTGGGCCACCTTGGAGTCTCTTGCCATTCTGGCACTCACTGAGTTTTAGAATCGTTACCCCATGAGGGTGGATTTTGATGTCCACTCTGCTCCTTGCTATGTCCCAGGACCTGGAAAGTACCTGGCACATGGTAGGTATACCAAAAATATTCAATGTGAGTAAACTGAGGCTCTGATTGATGAAGGAGGTGTAGCTGATTAGCAACAGAAGCAGGACTTGTTCACTCCAGAGTCCATATCCTTTATTTTTTGTTTGTTTTGTTTTCAGGTGGATTCTTGTTCTGTCTCCCAAACTGGAGTGCAGTGGCATGATCTCTGCTCCCTGCAACCTCCACCTCCCAGGTTCAAGCGATTCTCCTGCCTCAGCCTCTGGAGTAGCTGGGATTGCAGGCACCCACCACCATGCCTGGTTAGTTTCTGTATTTTTAGTAGAGATGGGGTTTCACCAGGTTGGCCAGGCTGGTTTTGAACTCCTGACCTCAGGTGATCTGCCCACCTCAGCCTCCCAAAGTGCTGGGATTACAGGCCTGAGCCACTGTGCCCACCCCATGGTCTTTATTTTTTTATGCACAGACTCTTTTCTTCACTGACGCTTCATTTTTCAGGTGATTCTTTTGTCTATTTATAAACACCTGTGTACACATACATACACACATAGGCACACACGTAAAAGGTACTTATATGACTTCATATGGGAATTTACCCTTCAACCCATTCACCCACCTCTCTCGTGCTCCTATGCTCCATGAAGAAAGAGCCTCTGTGTTGCTTCCTGTGGTAATAATCTCTGTGCATAGCACAGTACCAGCCCCTCAAAATTATTTGTTAAATGAACAGATGAAACTGTTAAATAAACAGTAGCTGAACACCTACAAGCATTGGCCTAGGTGCTAATGGGATTGCAGAGACAAAAACAGCCCTTGACCTTGAATATATTGCTGCCTTGTTGAAACTATCAAATCAATCTTTGCCCTTTGGGATATGCAGACAGTCTAGTCCTTTTCTGACCCTGTTTCACGTGTACAGACAAACAAAAACAAAAACAAAAACAAAGGCACACATACAGTTGCATGTGTGTGACTAAAAGTCACACATACCCACAGACAGCCAAACGCCCTTTGCATACACACCTGCACATCTAGGCCCCATGTCTAAGATGATTATAAACAGGCTGCAGCATTTTTAGCCCTACCTGGTTTGTTTCCTCTGAGTTCAAAGGGGTTTATTAATTTCAGCCCCTTCATGTGGAACTTGCAAAGCCTCCTATAGAAGATATCCATGGCAACTGTGGGAGCCATCGGAAAAGGAAGATATTAACCTTTTGGAGTCTGCTGTCCACTTTGTCTGTCTCCCTTAGCCTATTTAAGGTATTTCTCAGAATCTCTGAAATAACAAGCAGCAGCTGCACCGGGGAGTGGTCAAGTCTAGGATGGGAGATACCTCCTTCATGCACCAGGATCTGCTACCCCTGCGGGCTAATGCTCCGGGAGCTAAGGGCCAGCTGGTGTTTGAGCTAGAGGTGGAGAGAGGGGCTGGGATGATGTAGGCCTTGGCTTCAACTTTGCCCCCAAACTGCAGCTGGAACTTTATGAAATTGTCAAAATATGTCACTGTGGGTCTCACTGTCTCCAATATGACCTTTTCAGTAAAAGTAAAAAAGTGCCTGGTACCTCCTCTTTGGATCCAGAATGGATTGTTTCTTCAAGCTGGTCAGCTCATTTCCTGACCTTGGGCAATCCACCCCAATTTTCTGATCTCTCTCCTGTTTTTTTTTTCTTTTGGGGCCTCGCTCTGTTGCTCAGGCTGGAGTGCAGTGGTACAATCTCTGCTCACTGCCACCTCCGCCTCCCAGGTTCAAGTGATTCTCCAGCCTCAGCCTACTAAGTAGCTGGGGCTACAGGCGCATGCTACCACATCCAACTAATTTTTGTATTTTTAGTAGAGGTAGGCTTTCGCCATGTTGGCCAGGCTGGCCTCAAACTCCTGACCTCAGGTGATCCACCCGCCTCTGCCTCCCAAAGTGCTGGGATTATAGGTGAGCCACCGCACCCCGCCTGATCTCCCGTGGGACAAGGAGTGCATCTGATAAAGCCCTTGGCAGATGGGAGACCTCTAGGGTGCAGCATAGCTTGGAGAGAAGGTGGGTTCAAACCTTAAGTCCATCAGAATACTTGCCATGTATCTCTGAGTTTCTTCTCTCTAAGCCTCAGTTCTTCATTAGTAAAATGGGCACAATAATACATACTTGAAGAACCCGTTGAGAAGACTGAAGGAAATTGTGGTTGCAAGCAGTTTAGGCGTTGTCCTTGGTATATAGTAGGTGCTCAGAAAATAATGATTTATTTGTTTAATTTTTTAAAAAGTTTTATTTCAATAGTTTTTGGGGAACAGGTGGTTCTTTGTTACATGGATAAGTTCTTTCGTGGTGATTTCTGAGGTGTTGATGTACCCATCACCCTAGCAGTGTACACTGTACTCGATATGTAGTTTTTGATCCCTCATCACCTTCACCCTTCTTTCTGAATCCCGAAAGTCCATTATATCATTCATATGCCTTTGCATCCTCATAGCTTAGCTCCCATTTATAAGTGAAAACAGATGATACTTGGTTTTCCATTCCTGAGTTACTTCAATTAGAATAATGGCTTCCAGGTCCATCGAAGTTGCTGCAAAGGCCATCATTTCATTCCTTTTTATGGTTGAGTAGTATTCCATGGTGGATATGTACCACATTGTCTTTATCCACTGGTTGGTTGGTGGGCATCTACGTTGGTTTCATATTTTTGCAATTGTGAATTGTGCTGCTATCGACGTGCATGTGTGTGTGTGTCTTTTTCATATGACTTCTATTTCTTTGTGTACTCAGAAGTGGGATTGCAGGATGGAATGGTAGTTCTACTTTTAGTTCTTTAAGGAATCTCCATACCTTTTTCTGTAGTAGTTGTGCTAGTTTACATTCCCACCAGCAGTGTAAAAGAGTTCCCTTTTCACCACATCCGTGCCAACATCTATTATTAATTAATTAATTAATTATTATCACTATTTTTTGACAGAGGTGGGGTCTCGCTCTGTCACCCAGGCTTTAGTGCAGTGGTGTGATCTCAGTTCACTGCATCCTCTGCCTCCTGCGTTCAAGTGACTCTCTCAACTCAGCCCCTCGAGTTTCTGGGACTACAGGTGGCCGCCATCATGCCTGGCTAACTTTTGTAATTTTAGTAAAGATGAGGTTTCATCATGTTGGCCAGGCTGGTCTTGAATTATTGACCTCAAGTGATCTGCCTGCCTCAGCCTCCTAAAGTTCTGGGGTTACAGGTGTGAGCCACTGTGCCTGGCCTTTTTTGATTTTTTTTTTTATTGTACTTTGGGTCTGGGGTACATGTGTACATCCTGCATCCTGCAGGATTGTTACATAGGTACATTAATGCCATGGTGGTTTGCTGTCTCCATCCCCCCACCCCTCCGCCCATTGCCTACATCAGGCATTTCTCCCGGTTTTCTCCCTCCCCATCCTCCCTGCCGCCCCCCCTCGCTGTCCCTCTCCTTCCCTCTCCTCCACCCCCCACCACAACCTACCCAGTGAGTATTGTTCCCTTCTCTGTGCTCAAGTGTTCTCATTGCTCATCACCTGCCTATGAGTGAAAACATTTGGTGTTTGGTTTTCTGTTCTTGTGTCAGTTTGCTTAGAATGATGGTTTCCAGATTCATCCATATCTCTACAAAGGACACAAACTCGTCATTTTTTATGGCTGCATAGTATACCATGGTATATATGTGCCACATTTTCTTGGTCCAGTCTATCATTGATGGCCATTTGGGTTGTTTCCAGGTCTTTGTTATTGTAAACAGTGCTGCAATGAACATACCTGTGCATGTGTCTTTATACTAGAATGATTTATAATCCTTTGGGAATATACCAGTAATGGGATTGCTGGGTCAAATAGAATTTCTATTTCCAGATCCTGGAGGAATTACCGCACTGTCTTCCACAATGGTTGAACTAATTTACACTCCCACCAACAGTGTAAAAGTGTTCCTATTTCTCTACATCCTCTCCAGCAACCATTGTCTCCAGATTTTTTGATGATCGCCATTCTAACTGGCGTGAGATGATATCTCAATGTAGTTTTGATTTGCATTTCTCTAATGACCAATAATAAGCATTTTTTCATGTTTGTTGGCTGCATAAATGTCTTCTTTTGAAAAGTGTCTGTTCATCTCCTTCACCCACTTTTGAATGGATTTGTTTGTTTTCTTGTAAATCTGTCTGAGTTCTTTGTAGATTCTGGATATTGGCCCTTTGTTAGATGGGTAGATTGCAAAAATTTTTTCCCATTCTGTTGGTTGTCAGTTCACTCTAATGATTATTTCTTTTGCTGTGCAGAAGCTGTTAAGCTTAATTAGATCCCATTTGTCTATTTTGGCTTTTATTGCCATTGCTTTTGGTGTTTTAGTCATGAAGTCCTTGCCTATGCCTATGTCCTGAATGGTGTTGCCTAGGTTTTCTTCTAGGGTTTTTATGGTGTTAGTTCTTATGTTTAAATCTTTAATCCATCTGGAGTTAATTTTTGTATAAGGTGTCAGGAAGGGGTCCAGTTTCAGCTTCCAGTGTATGGCTAGCCAGTTTTCCCAACACCATTTATTAAACAGGGAATTCCTTCTCCATTGCTTGTTTTTGTCCAGTTTGTCAAAGATCAGATGGTTGTAGATGTGTGGCATTGCTTCCAAGGCCTCTGTTCTGTTTCATTGGTCTATATCTCTGTTTTGGTAGCAGTACCATGCTGTTTTGATTACTGTAGCCTTATAGTATAGTTTGAAGTCAGGTAGCATGATGCCTCTAGTTTTGTTCCTTTTGCTTAGGATTCTCTTGGCTATGCAGGCAATCTTTTGGTTCCATATGGAGTTTACAGTGGTTTTTTTCCAGTTCTGTGAAGAAGGTCAATGGTAACTTGACAGGATAGCATTGAATCTATAAATTATGTTGGGCAGTATGGCCCATTTTCACAAGATTGATTCTTCCTCACCATGAGCATGGAATGTTTTTCCATCTGTTTGTATCCTCTCTTGTTTCCTTGCCTTTTGTACTCTGTTCATTACCCTCCACTCTGTGCCAACTGATGCAGATCTGAAGGGAGCTGGCCCTTGTGAGGCTCCCAGTCTAGCAGACCACACAGATGAGCAAACAAACACTTACGAAGCAATGAGGAGAGCTGTGAATTCTGCATAAGGAAGGCAGGGAATCTTCCCAGAAGAGGAGGCATCCTTCCAGGATATAGTGACCAGTTAGACTAGGAAGGGAATCTACTCTCTGGAGAGCGATATTCCTCAAAGGTAGAGGGGACAGTTTTGTCTCCATGGGACATTTAGAAATGTCTGGAGACATTTTTGGTTGTCGCAGCTGTGGAGAAGTGCTACTGGGATCTCATTAGCAGGTGATGCTGCTGGTATCCTGGGATGCATAGGGCAGCTTCCTGCAACAGAGAATTATCCAGCCCACTATTATATAGCACCATGGTGGAGAAACCTTGCTGTAAAACATTATGGTATTCTTTCTTTTTTTTGGAGAAAGAATCTTGCTCTGTTGTCCAGGCTGGAGTACAGTGGCATAATCTCATCTCACTGCAACCTCCACCTCCCGGGTTCAAGCAATTCTCCTGCCTCAGCCTCCCAAGTAGCTGGAATTACAGGCACACACCATCATGCCTGGCTAATATTTTGTCTTTTTAGTAGAGATGAGTTTTTGCCATGTTGGCCAGGCTGGTCTTGAACTCCTGGCCTGAAGAGATCCATCAACCTCAGCCTTGCAAAGTGCTGGGATTACAGGCATGAGCCATAGTGCTGGGCCAGCACTGTGATATTCTTTGTCATAAAAGTGATAATTACTACAGATAACTGAGCACTTACTGTGTATCAAGCACCACACTGGGCTTTCTGTATGTATTACCACATTTAGTTCTTACAACCAGTCTATGGGGAATTTTCATTGACTCTATTTTTTATTTTTATTTTTTTTGTGATGGAGTCTTGCTCTGTCACTCAGGCTGGAGTGCAGTGGTGTGATCTTGGCTCACTGCAACCTCAGCCTTCCGAGTTCAAGCAATTCTCCTGCCCCAGCCTCCCCAGTAGCTGGGATTATAGGTGCCCGCCACCATGCCTGGCTAATTTTTGTATTTTTAGTAGAAATCGTGTTTCACCATCTTGGCCGGACTGGTCTCAAACTCCTGACCTCATGATCCACCCGCCTCGGCCTCCCAAAATGCTGGGATTACAGGCGTGAGCCACTGCGCCCGGCCCATTGACTCTATTTTAAAGCTAAGGAAACTGAGGCTCACAGAGATTAAGGAACTTGCCCAACAACAGAAGCCAGGTTTGGAATTTAGGTGCCTTAGACTCCAAATCCAATTTCTTTTTTTAAACCTCACTGTGCTGTCTCAAATGTCTCCACTGGGGACGTATCTGGGGCTTGCTTTGACCATCCACCACACATGTGGCATGAAGAGTGAGTCAAACTAGCTTAAAGATTCAGGGACCAGGGGTTACCGCTGCCTTTGAAGGGGCCCTCTTGGGTCTTTCTTCCAGCAGAGAGGATTAACGTGGTTCAGCCCAATAACACGAGCACTTCCATGAGTGGAGTGGAGCATAAACAGAAGAGGAGCAGCTTGTCCTTTCCTCCCCTTCCCTTATGTCATGATGCAAGTTGTGCTAGTGATGCTGCTGCTTCTGTTACTATTCCTATGATTATTACTACATCAGATATTAAGGAACACGCCCTCAGCTATGCCTTTTATTCACTTGGTATTATTTAAGTCTCTTAGCAACCCAGTGAGATAGTTATGATTGCTTCTATTTCACATATGCAAAACAAAACTGAGGCTCAGAGAAGGGTCAAACACAAGAGGCAGGGCTAGAGCCAGCACAGTGGCTCACATCTGTAATCCCAGCATCTGGGGAGGTTGAGGCGGGCGGATCACCTGAGGTTGGGAGTTCGAGACCAGCCTGACCCATGTGGAGAAAGCTGCCTCTACTAAAAATACAAAAATTAGCCAGGCATGGTGGCGGGCACCTGTAATCCCTGCTACCTGGGAGGCTGAGGCAGGAGAATCACTTGAACCTGGGATACAGAGGTTGTGGTGAGCCGAGATTGCACCATTGCACTCCAGCCTGGGCAACAAGAGTGAAACTCCATCTCAAAGAAACAAACAAACAAAAGAGGCAGGGCTAGTAATTGAAACTATATTATTGCCTTAGTGGTTCCTAACTGGGAAGCAAACTATTCCCCCAAGGGTGGGATACGATATGGACACCCAAATATCTGGAGACATGACTGGGTGCAGTGGCTCATGCCTCTAATCCCAGCACTTTGGGAGGCCAAGGTGAGGATCACTTGAGGTCAGGAATTCGAGACTAGCCTGGCCAACATGGTGAAACCCCTTCTCTACTAAAAAATACAAAAATTAGCTGGATGTAGTGGTGTGTGCCTGTAATCCCAGCCACTTGGGAGGCTAAGGTAGAAGAATCACTTGAACCAGTGAGGCAAAATCACACCACTGTACTCCAGCCTGGGTGACAGAGCAAAATTTCATCTCAAGCAAACAAACAGACAAACAAATATTATCTGGAGACAATTTTAATTGTCACACAGGGGATGGAGTGTGTCATATGTGCTACTAGCATCTAGTGGGTAGGGGCCAGGGATACTGCTAAACATCCTTCAATGTGCAGGACAGGCCTCCCACTGAGTTTCCTGGCCCCAAATGTCAGTTGTGCTGATGTCAAGAAGTCTAGACTCTACCTCCAAAGCCCTAGCCTTCTCAGCATGCAATAGGATTGATGGTTTCTGGATTGTGTTGAGTCAATGTTTATATAAAATTTCCTAAGGACAGAAAACTCCTTGCATCATGCCAAGAAGCACAGAAGAGCAGCATGAAAGTTAAAAATTTGATTTTGATTTATTTTTGACACCGGGATGATTTTTGTGGCAAAACTATAAGAAAAGGCAGGAACGTGAACATTGCGAATTTACTTGTTTATGCTACATGGCAGTATTTTTTTTAAAGATGGAAATTGGAAAGGCTAGCAGTGAGTCCTAGTGAAATATTCATCACCCCCATCTAATTTCTAATTCAATTAAAAGGTGCTAATGTAGTTAACTGTGACAACAATTATTTTTGTTAATGAATATATTTAAATGCTTATCAGCCAAGGTGATAAGGAATGCCCATAAGACCGAGCCACAGACTTGAATTTCAAATTGGTTTAGAAGTTTAAAGGTTGTTTTCACAAGGTTGGGAACCAAATTCCGAATTTGCAAAATGGATAATTTTAGGATTAGCTATTCAGTTCAACGTCAGTCTTCCATTTTCTTGAGTATTCAAGACAGGATTTTTTTAAAGTACAAGTTCTTCAATTGCATTTGAAATAGGATTTGATTTATAAAAATTCAAATTATGATGACTTTGCAAGAACCCAAGGACAAGAAACTGGGCAGATCCCAAGGTTTGTTGCTGAACAGAGGACAGAGTTTCTCTGCCGGGGATGTCACAAGGTAGTTCCAGGAAGGGCAGATTATGTTCTGGAAGCCCCTTTACAGAGTGATTGAATAGCATCTCTTCCTAAAAATTCATCTCGGCCTGTGGGGCAGATGGGTGAACACAGGCGATGTGTTGGAGCTGGTATACCAGCTGTCTAGACATAGTCTCTCGTCCTTAGACTGGCATTTAAACCATGTACTTGATATTGCCTAGTTTTAAACACAGCCATCAAAATGCAAAATTGCCTATTTTAAATTTAACAGTGTTTGCCTGACTTTTAAAAGATAGATTTCTAGCTTTTGAATGAAAAAAATGTCTCTTTTCATATTCTGAATTCTTCCTTTTACTGTTCTAGTAGCAATTAATTGTGACAATAATGGGTGTGATGTCATGTTTGTGACCAACAAGTCTGGTTTTAATACTTAATTCCGACACTCACCAGCTGTATGGTTTGGGGCAAGTCATCTAACTTGTCTGAGCCAGTTTTTTACATCTATCAAGGGAGGATTATATCTTGTATGCTTTTCCATGTCGTTGGATGGGTTAGAGAGATAATACATATTAAGTGACTTATAACATCTTGACAAATAAATGCTCACTTAAATGGTGGTGGTAGTGGTGGTAGTAGTAGTAGAAGTAATCATTGTTATGGTGGTTGTCAGTCTCACCTATTTTAATCTTGAAACACAATATAGAATAGGTGACAGATGTGGTTTGGCTGTGTCCCCACCCAAATCTCACCTTGAATTATAATAATCCCCACAGGTCAAGGGCAGGGCCAGGTGAAGATAATTGAATCATGGGGGCGGTTTCCCCCATCCCTTTCTCATGATAGTGAGTGAGTTCTTATAAGATCTGATGGTTTTATAAGCATCTGGCATTTCCCCTGCTGGTACATTGTCTCTTTGCCTGCCACCATCCATGTAAGATGTGACTTGCTCCTCCTTGCCTTCCACCATGATTGTGAGGCCTCCCCAGCCATGTGGAACTGTGAGTCCATTAATACCTCTTTTTCTTCCCAGTTTCTGGTATGTGTTTATCAGCAGCATGAAAACAGACTAATACAGTGATATTATTTCTATTTTATTGGTAAGGGGACTGAGATTCAGAGAAGCTTAGTTACCTTGCCCAATGCTGTGTAGTTGGTAAGTAATGGGATTAGGATTTGAACCAAATTAGTTTGGTTCTGAAGAAAATGCTGTGTTCCCATGCCATGTTCCTTCCAATCTCAATTCATATTCTATCTCCCCTAAACTAGTCTAAAATCTTTTCATACAACTCACAATGCCTAGCACCTTCGATTCACTTGTAGGTCCTTAATAGACATCATTTAAGAATAACCACTTCCCACCATTGCTTTGAACAAAACTCACTTATATCCTATAATTTCACAATGATGTAGGCTCTTCAAGATAATGCAGAAAATAGAACAACAGGTTGTGAAGAAGCACTCAGGAGAACTGCCTTTGATGGTGCTTGGAGAAAGATCTGGGTACTAGTTTCTGAATTTAGACCCACTCTAAACATAGGGACCTCTTGAGCAGTATCTGGGGTAATTGTTTATAAATCCAACCCATCTCCTAAGTCAGTACTGAAAATGATAAGTTATCAGAAAGGTAGGGGTAAGTAAAAAAGATGTCAAAGACTTGAGTATTCAATCGGAGATGTTGAATCTGAAAAATGAACTGGCAGAGGACTTCTGGCTTACACTCCTGGAAATCCCAGGGGTAGCCAGGTCTAGAGCTTTTGCTGGAGATTTCAGAGAAGGGATGGGAAAATAGGGAGATGAAAGCTAAAGGGTACAGGGCTTCTGACAGGTGATAAAAATCTTCTAAAATTCACTGTGGGGTGGGTTATACATGTCTGCAAAAACAGTAAAAATATTGAATTGTATACTTTGTGCAAATTGTGTGGTATGTGAAGTATATCTTAATAAAGTTGTTTTTAAACATCTCAACAGGCTGGGTGTGGTGGCTCATGCCTGTAAGCCCAGGACTTTGGGAGCCAAGGCAGGCAGATCACTTGAGGTCAGGAGTTCAAGACCAGCCTGGCCAATATTGCAAAACTCCATCTCTACCAAAAATACAAAAAAATTAGCCAGGCATGGTGGTGGGTGCCTGTAGTCCCAGCCACTCAAGAGGCTGAGGCAGGAGAATCTCTTGAACCCAAGAGGCAGAGATTGCAGTGAGCCAACATCTCACCACTGCACTCCAGCCTGGGTGACAGAGTGATACTCAAATAAATAAATAAATATAAATAAACATCTCAACAACCCACATGGGCAATTCACTGTCCAGGTCATGCCCTCCCTCTCAGTGTCTACCCCTCACTTTCTCAAATTCTTTTGTGGTCTTCCTTCCTTATCCTACCAATCTTAGGCCAACTGATATTATCCATATGGTCCCAGAGTACACAAAATGATAATAAATATCTTGAAAGCTACAGAGTCTTTTCTTTTTTAGAACATGCTGATTTTTCTGCTCACCCTAGTTTGTTTTTGTATATTCCAGATATACATTTGAAGGAAATTGATATACCACCACCACCACCCAACAACCATCTGTTCTCCTACTTTTAAGCCCACTCTGGGAATCTTTGGAAGTTGGGGGGGTGGAAAATCACTTCAACATTATGTTGAACTTCCTACTAGGTGTCCTCAAGGGAGACAAAGAATAACACAAAGATTGAGAGAGCTCATTTTCTAACAAAATTCAGGTGTTATCATCTGTGAGCTGCAGGAAAACCACTTACCCTCTCTGAGCCTGTTTTCCCATCTATAGAAAAGGGATAATTATGGTACCTATTTAGTTTGTTGTGCAAACGAAACAAGACAGTGTCTATAAATTACTTATCCTAACATTCATACATGCGTACTCGGTGAACTAAAGTGATTTATTGTAAGTGCCATGGTTACATTTCAATTTATTAGTATGAGTATACCTTGGAAATTCAATCTTTTTTAATCTCTTAGGACATCTACCCTTGAGAATACCCTAGGAATACCCACTTTTCTTGAGGTGACTATCCCTCTAATCTAACCCAGAATTCAAATAAACAAGAGTTTGCACGTTACAAAGACCACTCTGGGGGCCAGTGGGGGAATGTCCTGTAGGCTGGAATTTCACCAGACCAGCCACATCTGTTTAGAATTTGCACGGGCACTGATCATTTGGTATCTAAAAGTTGTTGCCTCTGTAATGCTTGTGTCTTTACATTGTTTTCCAATCCTGCTCCTGCTGTAATTTTTGTTTCTGTCTTTGCATTTGATCGTTATTTCTTGGAGAACCAAAGCAGAAATCTCAAACCAGGGGTTGGGATGGGGGAAATCACAGATGTGCGTTGCTTGTAGCTGAAAGTGTCTCTATTTTTTAATTAGTCACCAGCCCAAATAAGAGTCAGGCTTCACTTGTTATCTGGATTTGTGATTCCTCTGGAAACATGAGGCACGCATTTCTGCATGCCAACAACCAGTTAGAACTGAAAAGTAGTGAATCTCCCCACTCTGAAAGGGATGTGCTTGTTTCAGTTCCTCAGTCTCCACCCTTCTTCCCAACTTGCTTTTGCTATCTGTCTGGTGTCTGGATGCATGTGAGTTCATAATCCCCAAAGTAAGTCTTTGTGATCCCCTGGAATGAACTGCTCATATTAGAAGCGCTATTGAGAGACCTTATTAATATCCCTAGAAAAATTACAGTCTCTGAGGCCAAGTACAGGGATAAATGTATTTTATCAAGAAATACATAGAAACAGGAGCTCTCCCAGGACTGGAAACTCTGGTTCCAAACCCCATTGAAGAGTGGATGAGGGTTGATGATGAAACTTCCAGGATGGGGAAAGTGTACTCCTTCTCTCCTAGTTTAACACATCATCACTAAGTCAAACTCTCTGAGAGGTGATGTCAGAGAATCTGTGCTGCTCCCTCTATCTTCCTTTAAGATGTCAAAAAAAAAAAAAAAGGTGGGGGGTGAATAATTCCCTGGCTGCCGCCACTGGTACAGGTTTCATAGCAGGTCTCTGAGGGCCTCTCTTCCTCTCCAGCCCAGAAGCACATCAGCTCACATTTAAAAATCTCTAATAGAAGCACAAATGAGGTTTATGAACCATTAACCTTAGGTCAGTTTTCTAAAGTCTCAGAAAGCATTTTAAAACAATTAATTACTTTGCTTCACTGGAAACAGATTGTAGATCAGTGCAATTAGGCAGATGCTCGAAGTGAAAGATTTCACTTAAGATGGACAATAAGCTCCCACCCCAGAACATGCTGGGGAAGGGGGAAGCCTGTTTCTCATTTCCATGGCTCCCACCCATTCTGCAATGTCATGGTCATTCCTAAACAAGAACTGTTTGCATTTTCCAAGCTCCTTTCTTCTTATACTTTTGAAGTATAACCTTGATTTTTTTTTTTTTTTAATTTTACTGTACTTAGGGAAAGGACCTTTTGGAATAAATGAATTTGTAGATTAAGAGGAAGATTCTTTTTTTTATTATTATTATTTTACTTTAAGTTCTAGGATACATGTGCAAAACATGCAGGTTTGTTACATAGGTATACATGTACCATGGTGGTTTGCTGCACCTGTCAACCCGTCATTTAGGTTTTAAGCCCCACATGCATTAGGTATTTGTCTTGATGCTCTTCCTCCCCTTCCCTCCAACTCCCTGACAGGCCCCAATGTGTGATGATCCCCTCCCTGTGTCCACGTGTTTCCATTGTTCAGTTCCCACTTATGAGTGAGAACATGCAGTGTTTGGTTTTCTGTTCCTGTGTTACTTTGTTGATAATGACGATTTCCAGCTTCATTCATGGCCCTGCAAAGAAGGTGAACTAATTCTTTTTTATCGGTGCATAGTATTCCATGGTGTATATGTGCCACATTTTCTTTAACCAGCCTATCATTGATGGGCATTTGGGTTGATTCCAAGTCTTTGCTATTGTAAACGGTGCTACAGTAAATGTATGTGTTCATATGTCTTTATAGTAGAATGATTTATAATCTTTTGGGTATATACTCAGTAATGAGATCACTGGGTCAAATGGTATTTCTAGTTCTAGATCTTTGAGGAATCACCATACTGTTTTCCCCAATGGTTGAACTAATTTACACTCCCACCAACAGTGGAAGATTCTTTTAATTTCATTCAGTTTAGTTGAAAATGCTTTTTAAAAATAGGAGTCCCCCATTCTTTTGCATTAGGAGGAGCTTAGAAAAGATCTGCATAACAGAACAACTACTGTGCTGAACCAGGGCTATGCGTGGGCTGAGACATTGACCTCTTATAATGACTCAGGGTTCTTGGAGCATAGGGCAATGGTCAGAGGCTAGTCTAGGAGATAAGTGACTGCCCTCTTTGTCCAAGCTTTGCTGTGACCTCATGCTGTGAAGGTTTGTGTGAGTCACTTTTCTCATATGAGTCTCAGTTTGTTCATCTATAAAATAAATGGATTGGACTGGATGTTAGATTTTCTTTCCAGCCCTGACATTCTATGAGTATTTATAAAACTAATTCTGTAGACACAAAAGCTTAAGAAATAGGGCTACTCCTTTCTGTTCAAGATGGCTGACTGAGCACATCTTGACAGAGGAAATATAAGAGCAAGAATAAATCAATGGCAATGCTGGAAAATGGAAAATGTCACCATCAGCAAGCCAGAAGTTTTGAGAAATGTGTGAAATAGACAAAATATATGGCATCAGATGAATGGTGATTCCTTAACAGCCTTCAGGAGACCATAACCCCAAGTAGATGAAAGAGGAGACAGTTGTAAAACTGAGTTCTTCCAACAGAACTCTGGAGAAAAATCAAGATTGGAGACAGCAGGCTGGGAGAAGCAGTGTTCTACAGGATAATCTAAGGGCCATAAATTAGAGAACAACAAAACAGTGACACAAATTTCCCATTTAAAAGAGAGGCTGGCTGCAGCACTTTGCTCCCAGGTTTTCTGTGAAGTCAGTTTTCTGTATAATGTCAGGACTGGAGTTTAGGTGGCTGGAGAGGACTTGGGTCCCTGCTTGTGCTAAACACAACTAAGACAGAACATTCACCATGAGAAGTCAAGTTTTCTTCCCATCATTTAGGGAAGCCTACGGAGCTCTTCTCCACTCAAGGCAGCTGTAAGAGTTAAAGAAAGAGGAAAGAAACATGAAAAGTGGCTTAACAGTTAAAGATGGGTTTATTTTGGAGACTAAACCTGAGAGGGGCTTTTGGCTGACTTTTGGTTAGGAACATGGGGAACTTAAAATGGTGGTGTTTGTCCAAGATGGTAGTTTTCCTGCTTTTTTAGCAGCCATTTTCACTACCTGGAGGACAGTGACTGCCTCGTGTTTGAAGGAAACCCATTTTCGCTGTTAGTACTAATCAGTCTATAACAGCTTTATACAACATGTCAGTATGTGATGATGATTAATGCTGTACAACTCTGAACTGTCTAGTGCTGCAGTCTCCACCCACATGTGACTGTTGAGTATTTGAAATGTGGCCAGGGCAATGAAAGCACTGAATTTCAATTTCATTTAACTTTACCTAATTTAAACTGAAATTTAAATAGCCACACGTGGCTAGTGACTACCACAAGTAGCTAATTAAATAGCTGCTATACTGTATAGAAAAATGTAGGGAATTAATGAGAATACCTTCAAAATACCAAAAAGAAAACCTTGGAAATTAGAATATAAATTATAAGATTAAAAACTAACATGGAAAGGCTGATGGCAGTAGTAAAAATTAAGTAAAAGAATTGGCATCTGCCTGTAATCCCAGCACTTTGGGAGGCCAAGGCAGGAGGATCACTTGAGCCTGGGAGTTCAACACCAGCCTGAGTAACAGAGTGAGACTCCCGTCTCTACAAAAAAATTTAAAAACTAGCCAGGTGTGGTGGCATCCATTAGTAGTCCCAGCTATGTTAGAGGCGGAAGTGGGAGGATTGCCTAAGCCTGGGAGGTTGAGGCTGCAGTGAGCCACTGCACTCCAGCCTGGGTGACAAAGCAAGACTTTGTGTCAAAATAAATAAAAAACAATAAATAAATAAACTGACTTAGTGATCTGGAATATCTAGCCAAAGCATTCTCTCCAATAACATAAAAATTACAATGGAAAAGTTGACACATGAGAGAGAGGTCCAGGAAATCCAATGTTCATTAGAGTGATTCTAGCCAGACATAATGGAACTAAGGAAGAGCCAAATACATAATAGGGGAAACTTACAAATAATTGCTCACAATGCAGGTGTAAGATCCCAATGGGGTTATTAAATAAGTTAATAAATAGAAAGAGCATGACATAAAGTTTAACAGATAAGTCCACGCATACCTACAACAAAATATCAACCTTACAACAAAATTCTGCAAAGTAAAACCTGGGAGGTGAATCCCTGAGAGTAGAAGAAATGAAGAATTGCCTTTTTACTTTAGTGAGAGTAGGCTTTTAATTTTTGAAATTGCTAAGAAAACAGGGTTAGAAACATATTTATGCTTGTAGAAATATACATATAAATTAAAATACAAAAAAGAAGAAACATTTCTATTTCTCTGAAGAAATGAAAGAAAGAAAGAACATTTGACCAATTAGCTAGGGTCTAGAAAGGGGAAACCTTGAGAGACATAGAAGAGCAGAAAACATAAATTAATATGACAGAAAGAAAACTAACACATGGTGATGACAGTAAATATAAATAACTTAATTTCTTCTATTAGAAGACAAACACTATTAGGATTTTTTTTAATGGGAAATTTGACTATTATATTGCTTAGGAGACCATAGGGAAAAGTCAGAAAGAAAACTTGAAAGAAAGATATAAATGTTTAATTAGATTGGCAACTATCTAAGGAAGAATTTTCTTTACTTAAAGATAAAATGCCCCACTATATTTTATTCTTGTTCTATTAAAATACTCTTGTTTTATGAAATGTTAACCTTAGGTCAGTTGCTAAATTATTTTGAAATGTTCACTCTTGTAAAAAATTCTCAAAGTCTAGCCTCAGGGACATTTGGGTTAGAATGATAAGACATCAAGCTCATGTCAGGAATTTTAAAAATAATAAAGTCTACTAGTCCAGGGTCATAATTACATTTAGACATTTTTTCATATTATTCTATATATTCTTTATTACAAAAGTCCAACTTGGCAGTTGGACGAAATTCAAGTGATTGAAAGTTATAAAGAACACATAACTCCTCTCTCTCTCTCACACACATACACACACACACACACACACACACACACACACACACACACAGCTACCAACTGACTCTTCAAATATTGAAATAGTGTGGAGAATCAGCTTTTCCTACAAAACAGTTCAGATATCCATTTCTCTTTCTGGAAAGACTTCTTGATACATTTGCTCCAATCCATCTATTTTTCCTAAGGACCTGAATTCAGGATTTTCTGCCTTTCTCCTCTGACAAAAATCCATATTAGAAATTTAGTACAATACCCTAGAATGCCAAAGCTCAAATATCTGCCTCATCTAATGACTTCATTTCATAGATGAGAAAACCTAGATTTAGAGGAATAAAGAGGCCCAATGTCACACTGTTAGTTTGTGACAGGGTTGGGACTAGAACCCACGTGTAGAACTCTTTGTTTTGTTTGTTTCAGGCTATAGAAAACCTACCCTGCATAGGTCTTAATTCCCATAAATGCAAGGTTGAGGACCAGAACTAGGTTCAGGTGAGGCCTGACCAAGATGTTCAAATTAGGTAATCAGAATGAAGTCTCTCTTCGTCTGTCATAATGCTTTCCTCTGTGTGGCTTCATTCTCAGACTCCGTGGGAAATCACCAGGTTTAATTCTAGATTCAAGTACAGCTGTGGAGAACCTGAACCTCTGATCCTTTAACCATCAAGTGTGCTTATATCTCATTGGTTCAACTTGAATCATGTGACTATCCCTGAACCAATCACTGTAAACACGGTAGTGTATGCTGGGATGGGTCTGGTTGGAGCCACATGCCCATCCTTAGAACAGGCAGTGATTCAACCTCCACCCAAAGGATATGAACGAAGAATCAGAGAGAAGTGATTGCCCAAAGGAAAACCTGGACACTAAATAGGAAAAGCATGAATTGTCAGCTGAATGGCCAAGCCAACTCTCCTTCCTCCAGTTCTGGTAAGTTCACAATGCACAATCTTTAAAATGTGTTAATGCCTCTGTTATTAAATAGAACAACTGTTACTAGCCTAGTCACCCTATTTCAGGGGCAGGAACAACCAGGCAAGAGAACTTGGAGTTTGTTGTTGTTGTTGTTTTTGTTGTTGAGTGCTGCCTGAATGACGGTAGTGAAAGATCACACTAAAGCCGTCGTTCATTGTTCTGTCATCCTCTAAATCATCCAAATCAGGAAAGGCAGCAGCTGTCTGGAATGACAATCCTTTGATAAATTGAAGCCATCCAGGTTGCCAAGCACTTACCTTGTTTCAATCATTGATTGTGTAAAATCGATGGAGAATATGGAACCTGAGATAATAATAGTCCCAATTCTATGCACGTTCAAAATTGGCTAGCCAGAGTATTACATTCAGGCAGCTGCTGATTACAAGAAAGTCTTTCACTTGTGCTGGTCCATTAGAGGGCAATGAATCAGAAGGGTAGAGAGAGGTAACCCAACTCTCTTGAACCTTGGAATACAGTGGGGATTACTATCAAGATAGTATTCTCAGCTCTATATATACTTTCAAAATTGACTTGCCAGAGTAGCAATCAAATTCAGACAGCTTCCAGTCCTTCAGATGATGCTTATAGAATCATGTTTGAGTCTTGGTGGTACACTTTAGGAAGACGCATAAGAATAGTGATACAAGATGTCCAAGCGTCTCTTGCATCTGGGATTGCAGTGGAAGACGTCTATAGTTTCTGACTGCTCAACACTGATGACTTTGTTCTTCTGGGGGAAAAAATACCCTCCCTCTCAAATTCCTTAAAGGATTTATTTTTTTCCCCTAATGACAGCCATGTGTCTTTCTTTCAGTTTTGTAGCTAGTATTTTCTAAAGTTTTATGTTAATTGATAAATAATTATATAATGGGGTACAATGTGATGTTTCAATGCATGTATGCATTGTGGAATAATCAAAAACTACCATCACATATTTTGGATTAACTTGAAAATTATATCATCTTGCCTACAGAACATACAGCCAATGACTGGAAAAGTATAAATTTCTGTTCCTCCCTTTCACAGTGATTGGAGCCAAGCTAGGCCAATCAGAAATTTATCCTGGAATGTTTATATGGAGAGCTGGTAGAAAAAAATTATCTTTTTTCTTTTTTTGAGACTGAGTCTCGCTGTATTGCCCAGGATGGAATGCAGTGGCACGCTTGGGTCACTGCAATCTCTGCCTCTGGTTTCAAGTGATTCTCCTGCCTCAGCCTCCTGAGTAGCTGGGATTACAGGCATCCACCACCACGCCTGGCGTGTTGACGGGGTTTCACCATGTTGGCCAAGCTGGTGTTGAACTCCTGACCTTAGATGATCCGCCCACCTCAGCCTCCCAAAATTCTGAGATTAGAGACGTCAGCCACGGCTCCCGGCCTTTTTCCTTTAAATGTGAGATTGTAAATAGTGGATCCCATGGATATTCATTTGTTGGTGATTATGGGGTAGGGAAGGAATGAAAGAATAAGAGTGAGCGAGAGAAAGCACAGTACCAAGCGCATAGTTGATACTGAGTTCTGTTTGCAGTGGGTATTTTGTAAGTGAATAACACATGCTCATTACAGGAAATAATTTGGAAATTACAGGAGGAAAAAAGTCATCCTAAATCCCACCATCCAGGCAGCTGCTCTGTGGCAGTCAAATCTTCTCCAATTATTAATTGAACTTCAACATCAGGCAATAAATCCTGATCGAGGAAAGGGTTTTTAAGGCTGAATTCTTATACCTAAATAACAGGGCTCTTCTGACAAATAAAGAGGACAAGTCATAGTGAAGTAAATTTCCGATGTGAATTGCCTGAATGGTATTTTAAACCGAGTCTCCAACTATCTCCAAGTTGATTTTCTGAAGCAACAACCCCCTTGCTCCCCACCTTGGCTCCCACCCCTACCCTCACTTCTGCCACCCAGGTGAAAATGTGAGTGTTCTCATTGTTAGTGATTGTTGCCTGAAACATACTGAGCCTTTTGGATATGTGAATTCGAGACATTAGTCAGTTAAGGAAAGTCGTCTTCCGTGTCATCTGTGATTACTGTTTCTGGAGCATTTCTGGCTCTCTGACATGTTGAAACAATAGGCATATTAAAATAACAAACTCTCTGCATGCACTGTTACAATGACTTGTAATCACTGAAATTGCTTTCTCAGGAATAGTTCACATTTTAAGATTTTCTATTCATCATCTACTCTTATCTTTGTCATTTTTTTTTTTTTTTTGAGACAGAGTTTTGCTCTTGTTGCCCAGGCTGGAGTGCAAAGGTGCAATCTTGGCTCATGGCAACTTCGGACTTCCGGATTCAAGCAACTCTCTTGTCTCACCTCCCGAGTAGCTGGGATTACAGGCATGCCCCACCACGCCTGACTAATTTTGCTTTTTAAATAGAGATGGGGTTTCTCCATGTTGTTCAGGCTGGTCTGGAACTCCTGACCTCAGGTGATCCATCCACCTTGGCCTCCCAAAGTGATGGGATTACAGGCATGAGCCACTGTGCTCAGCAATTTTTTTTTTTTTTTTTTTGGATTTAAGGTCTCACTCTGGTAGCACAGCCTGGAGTGCAAAGGCTCGATCACAGCTCACTGCAGCCTCCAATTCCCAGGCTCAGGTGACTCTCCCACCTCAGCCTCTCTAGCAGCTGAGACTACAGCCATCCACCACCACACCTGGCTAGTTTTTTGTATTCTCAGTAGAGACAGGGATTCTCCATATTGCCCAGGCTGGTTTTGAACTTCTGGGTTTAATTGGTCTGGGCACCTCAGCCTCCCAAAGTGCTGGGATTATAGACATGAATCCCTGCTTTGGCCTTTTATGTCTTTTTCTTTGTCAGTTTCTTACAGTTTGTCTCCAGCACTTCTGATCGCATTTTTTCCGCATCGTCACTCCTGGTATTGCAACATTAAATATGTTTTAATTTTACTGTCGCACTTTTAAATTTCCCTCATCTTTTCTAACTACCTAAACTCCATTTTTATCACATTCTATGTGTTTTACCTTAACCTAGTCTCGCTCGTCGTTGTGCTCCTGTTTCATAATGACTCTTTGTCAAATAGTTTTATGTATTTTTCTTTCTATAGTAAACCACATTAAGAAAACTCTGCTATTTTCTTCCAAGTGTTCATGATGGCATTTTCTTTTGTGTCCTGCAGCAGTTTTTTATGGGCTTATTGTTAATGGTTTTTATTTTCTTGCACTTAAACGTAGAGACAGTGATCCAAATTTAGTGCTCACCAACAGAAAGAATGTGTGGATTTTCTGTAGATGATTTCTCTCTACTTGGGTGCTGTTGAATCAGTTTTCCAGAAAAATGTGCTTTATCTAGCATGGCTATGCTGAACATTCTAGTATCATCTGTTCTGCTAGTTTTGAACATGACTGTTACTAGAATCACCTGGGAGGTGTTTTAAACTGGATTGCTAGCGTTTATCCCCAGAGTTTCTGATTGATCAGGTCTTGGGTGAGGCCTGAGGATTCACATTTCTAACAAATTCCCAGGTCATGCCAATGCTGCTGTCGCAGGGACCATACTTTGAAAGCCACTGTTCTGTTTACATTTCTGAGCCTCTGACATGTTGAAACAATAAGCTTAAGAAAACATACAGTTTGCAGCACATATTGCTACAATGGCTCTGACTGTACCTCTGTGTGTGTGTGTGTGTGTGTGTGTGTTGTGTGTGTGTGTGTGTGTGTGTATTGACATGTCTCTTTGGATTAAGAGTGCTGCCGCTTCTACCTTCTGACCACTACTTTTCTTTAAGTTAGATTATTTGACTGGATGTAAAAGAATGCTATTGAAGATAGCAGAGACTTGGAACCAACCCTAATGCCCATCAGTGATAGACTGGATGAAGAAAATGTGGCACACATACACCATGCAATACTATGCAACCATAAAAAAGAATGATTTCATGTCCTTTGCAGGGACATGGATGAAGCTGGAAACCATCATTCTCAGCAAACTAACCTAGGAATAGAAAACCAAACACCGCATGTTATCACTCATAAGTGGGAGTTGAACATTGAGAACACATGGACACAGGGAGGGAAACATCACACACTGGGGCCTGTGGGGGTGGGGATAAGGGGAGAGAGAATATTAGGACAAATACCTAATGCATGCGGGGCTTAAAACCTAGATGACAGGTTGATAGGTGAAGCAAACCACCATGGCACATGTATACCTATGTAACAAACCTGCATGTTCTGCACATGTATCCCAGAACTTAAAGTAAAATTAAAAAAAAAAAAGTTATTGATGGATGCGGCCTGGACAACGCTAAACCAAATGTCCTTTCAGAAGATTGATGATTTCTTGGCTTTCTGCTTGGCAAGTACCTTACATGTCTGAGACAGAGGTAAGGTTGCAGAAAAGATGTGTGCAGGAGATATGAGGGACTATAGGCAGACTGAGTGTCCTACAATACATCTCGTGAGACATTTACATGCCCATTTTCAGTTTTTATCCATAAGTCTTCTTAGTGCAAGCTTCTCCCTGATTTTGATAGTAGGTTTATACTGAGTCCTTGCAGAGTAGAATAGCCGAACCAGATTTTTCCCTTCTTTAGCTAAAGAAGCTGCCAGCTGCTGTTCATTCTGGTGGGGAAAGAAAGTAAATTGAGAGCCGATGTCTATGCTCTCTTTAATATGCAGATATATGATGAGCAGACCTAGATTTGGAAACTATTATAATGAGGTCTTCTGTTTGATGTAGAGACCCTACCTCCACACTTCTCTTTGTCTGCAAAGGGGAGAGGGGTACTTTCCATATAGAGGCCAGGGGTTTTCTAAGAAGACACCAGCATTCCCAGAATACTTGTTTTACTTAAGATGTTCTACTAAGAGGGCTGGAGAGGACCTAACTAAGTATCAGTGAAAAAGCAGAGTAATGGGATAATCACAATGTAAGTAATTATAAGTGTAGAGGGAAACTAGACCAATGGTCTATTTTTGCTACTGATGCATTCAAGAACAGCAAATGATGGTTCTGGTGTCTAAGATACATAGACCTTAGGAAGACTTCTCATCTTGTATGTCTGCAGGTAGATGATGGCTGGAAGCCGCTGTGTGTTAACTAAGTGCTAAGGTACAAAGCATCTAGGTTTCAACCTCTGAAAAGGTTTCAAAGACATGGATAGGGCTATCCCCTATAGCCTGTTTTTCACCGATGCCACAGTTAATAGACTCTAAACTAAGCCATCCTGTGGGTGCCCAAGGATCTCTACATTTCTAATGCCTAGTACTAGTAGACCAAGAGGTGACCCAAGTGTAACTAGTCCCAACCCAAGGAAGCTTAAACCTGCATCAAATGGGACTGTGCTCATTTGATGACTACCCCAATCTTTTTCATTTTCTAGAATACAAGATAAGGGAAGTTGTATATGTGTGCATAAGTCTGTGTTTTTATTTTTATAAAATATGCCAAGTATTCAAGTTGTATTCTATTGTTAAAAATTAAGAGTTTTTAGTAAACTTTGTAATCTATAGGGCCTGCTCCATATGGATTGTTGTATTTCTCCTTTAAAACCAATACAGTGTCTGCAAACATGTGCACATTGCACTATGGTTAAACTATATAGGGTGGTCTGTGTAAATGGTTCTATGAGGAAATCAAAAGACTTTTAACCTGAAGGACTGGGATTATATATATTTGGAGTCCTCCTCATAAGCACAGTGTCAAATAATAGTTTTTTCTAAGAAAAGGTTTTTGCCTAGTACCTAGGCTACTACAGGAGCAATGGCTTCTCCTAAGCTTCTGTACTTTGGACATCACCTGCAAGACTAGCTTCTACTGAGCAATTAGCTTCCCTTGCAATGGCCCAGACACAGAAATAGCTCCAAATTGAACTGGGCTCCTTCATTCCAAGAGGGTGGTAATCACATTTTTAGATGCCTCAGGAGGAAAGGATTGTGACTTTTGAGAGACATAGATTTGATTTTTGGACTGTCTCACTAATGTCAGCATGTGAGACCTTGAAACCAGCAATGTGCTGGAGAGATGGTAGCAATCGCCCTACCAGATTGTGGGAGCTGTCCATACATATCACTTCCCGAGTCCAAGCTCAATGATGTCATGGTAGTAGCTTGAAATCGGGCTTTGTACAAGTGCTTTGTCCGTAGAAATTGACAAATGTTACAAAGTCTTGGGTTTTTGCTTCAGAGATCCATCTGTTAAGATATTTATTAGGACACCACTGCCCTTAATACTGTGGCATGGAGCCAGACAGGAACTAAGGACTCTGCAGTTAAATTTGTCTTGGGTGGTCATTTATGTTTTATTCCTCTCTCCTCTCCTTTTCTCTTTTTCTTCCTTTCTACCTCCTTTCTTTTCCCTCCTTCCCTCTTCTTTCCCTCTTGTGGTAATTTTAATGAGATTGCATTATAGGCCTGCAGAAATTAAATTAAAATCTGAAGACGTCAGAGGCTAACCTTCAGACTGGTCTTTATTCTGTTGTTACTAATGAAGTCAGCTGTAGGGCTAACTGTAAATCTTTTGAAGGTCACTTTATTTTCTGACTTCTTTTATGATCTTCTCTTTGTAGCTAGTGTTTGCTGCCATTTCAGTCTGATATGTGTAGATGAGGTGTTTGTTTTTGCTTTTCTTCCTGCTTGGTATTTATTGGGCTCCTTGATTCTGTGTTTACTCTCCTTCAGTCATTATTAAAAATTCTCATGATTTCTTCATAGTTTTGCTTTTCTTCATTCTTTCTGCTTTCCCCTGCTTGAATTCTGATTGGAAGTACGTTAGAATTTGTGGATCTATTTGGGTTGCTTCTCAACTGCTACTTCGTAATTTCTTTTGACTTGTCTTCCAGTTCCCTGATTCTTCAACATTTGTGTCTAATCTGAAGTTAAACCTGCTCATTGACTTTTTAAAACCAATTATATTTCTTGCCATCGATTTAAAAGTTTCCTGTTTCATGAAGACTGTCTCAAGCCTGTATTTTATTTCATTGGACACCATAATGATAGTCCTAAAGCAACACACAAATACAGAAAAATACACAAGTTAATTGTATGACTTAATGAATTTTTATAAAGTGAACATTACTCAAGTCAAGAAAAAATATTGCCAGCTACCCCAAAAGACCCCTCTGTATGTCCTGTACCCCATAATCCCTTACACCTCCAAAAAAACCCTATGATCTATTCTTTATAATCATCGTTCTTTTGAGTTATTTCATAGTGTATTGTCAAATGTATATTTCTAGACACTATATAGTCTGGTTTTGCCCATGTAAAAAAAATTATAGCTGGACACAGTGGATCATGTGTATAATCCAGCACCTTGGGAGACCAAGGCAGGCAGATCACAAAGTCAGGAGTTTCAGACCAGCCTGACCAATACGGTGAAACCCTGTCTCTACTAAAAATACAAAAATTAGCTGGGCATGGTGGCAGGCACCTGTAGGCCCAGCTACTTGGGAGGCTGAGGCAGGAGAATTGCTTGAACCGGGGAGGCAGAGGTTGCAGTGAGCTGAGATCGCACAACTGCACTGCAGCCTGGGTGCCAGAGTAAGACTCTGTCTCAAAAAAAAAAAAGAAAAAAAAAAAAAAAGAAATTGCTCAATCTTTAAGTCTCTCTCAATCTATGGTTTTCTTTTCCATCCTTTCCATTCCTTACAATGAATCTTGTGAAGAACACAAACTGCTTGGCTGGAGAAATCTCCCACAATCTGGAGTTTGCTGATTGTTTATTCTTGAACGTGCAGTTTATGATTTTCTCTTCTCTGTATTTCCTGCTAATTAGCAGCTAGTTCTGAAGACTGGATCTGATTCAAAGGCTTGGTGAAGAGTTCAGATGTAGGTAGAGTTTGGCAAGGTTATGGAAAACATGTGGCATCTGGTCATCTCTTTTTGTAATTTGAGCAGTGATTGATGCTTAATGGATATTAAGAACATTCTTTTTTTTAATAGATACTGAATGGAAATTTTTAAGTCCCATATTATCCTAAAATATGTTTTGATGTAAATCATTCTAGGTCGATATTCTCATGAATACATTGTGTACTTTCAAAATGTAGTTTTGGGCCAGACGTGGTGGCTCACGCCTGTAATCCCAGCACTTTGGGAGGCTGAGGTAGGCGGATCACCTGAGGTCAGTAGTTCCAGACCAGTCTGACCAACATGGTGAAACCCCATCTCTACTAAAAATACAAAAATTAGCTGGGTATGGTGGTACACACCTGTAGTCCCAGCTACTCGGGAGGCTGAGACAGGAGAATCACTTGAACCCAGGAGGCGGAGGTTGCAGTGAGCCAAGATCATGCCACTGCCCTCCAGGCTGGGCAACAGAGCAAGACTCTGTCTCAAACAACAACAAAAAACAAAATGGAGTTTCAATTATTTTTTTTACTTTAAGGAATATTTTCTTGAAAGCGTTTTTAGGATTTCTTCTGTTCTCTTGTTTTGGTTTTCATCTGCAAAAATTCCTGCTATCCCTGTGTTCCATCTCTGTTGCCTGTTTTTAGTATTTCTTATTCTCTTAATCTTTTTTCTCTCTACATTTTTTAAGATTTTATTTTAAAAATTGTGGTAACCTGTTTATTTATTGGTGGTTGCAAAACGTTGATGGTCTTATTTTCCAATGGCTGCGGTAACAAATTGCCACAAACCTAGCTATTTAAAATGACACAAATTTTTTCTTGCCATTCTGTAGGCCCAAAGTCCTAAATGGGTTCACTGGGCTGAAACTAAGGAGTTTGCTCCCTTAAGAGTCTCCAGGAAAGAATTTGTTTTCTTACATTTTCCATACGTGGGAAATGGATTCCTTGGCTCATAGCCCCTTCACCCATCTTCAAAGACAGCAATTTAGCATCTTCAGGTTTCCGTCTGCTTTCACCACTGTATTGTCTTTTGTCTCTCTGATTCCCTCTATAAGGAACCCTAAGATTACATCTAGATCATCTACCCATCTCAGGATTCTTAGTCAGACCTGCAGAATCCCTTTTGTTGCTATATAAAATAGCATTCATAGGTCTAGGGATTAAGATTTGGACAATTTAAAGGGGCTCTTATTCAGCCTGACACAATGATATTCACTTATTAGTCAGATGCTGTGATAGAGGCAGTTTATTTCATTTACTATGTGATTATCCAGTATATTCACATGAAAAATGCAGAATATATGCTCATTTTTCTTTATTTACCAGTTTTCAATATAATGAATTGGTTTCTTGCAATCCCCAAAAGGTATCAGTTTTTGTTGTTGTTGTTTTTTTACAAATTGCATCGTGAACTCACGGTTTTGAACACAGTGAGATTTTTTTTTTTTTTAGATGGAGTCTCTCTCTGTTGCAAGGCTAGAGTGCTGTGGGGTGATCTTGGCTCACTGCAACCTCCGCCTCCCAGGTTCAGACGATTCTTTTGTCTCAGCCTTCCGAGAAGCTGGGATTACAGGTGTGCACCACCACGCCCGGCTAATTTTTGTATTTTTTTAGTAGAGACGAAGTTTCATCACATTGGCTAGGCTGGTCTTGAACTCTGGACCTCATGATCTGCCCGCCTCAGCCTCCCAAAGTCCTGGGATTACAGGCATGAGCCACCATGCCCAACCCAACACACTGGGATTTTAATCCATTATCCTTATTATCTTTGTTGAAATTCAGTGTGTCCCATCTGTGCCAATGCAAGCCTGTTTGAGTTTGCTACTGGGTCTTTTCTATGTTGTCACCCTAGTGGTCTTCGACAGCTCCATTGCTGTCTATAATTATACTGTATTTCAGGCTAGTCTTGTATATTTCTTATCCCAGACCTGGAAGCAGCTATTTCTCCAAGAAGCCCTGCCATCTTTTAGATAAATGGTATTTCAAGACCATAATTTGGGTATTTAGGGATATTCATTGTTATTGAATTGGTTGTTGTCTCTAGAAGTTTTGAAGAAACAAATTATAACCTAATATACAAAATATCTTATGGATTCATATTGGTATTCTATGTCAAGATTTCTGAGCTTTTATTTTAAATCTCATTTCTATTATATCAATAAGCACTCTTTCATTCCAAGAAACCTAGTTTTCAAGGACCTAGATGATAATACAATTATAATTCCTCATTTTATCCAATTTTAAGTATACAACAGTTCCTGAATAATAATATCTGCTTTATGATTACTTAAAACATTTAAAAATTTTTAAGGTATGCTCTTCTTACCCCTTCCTTTTTTCCAGTTCATTGAGATAATATTTTGGATAACAGTGAAGTTACTCATTTTAAGTATACAGATCTACGAATTTTGAACAACTTACACAGTCTCCCCATTCTTAACAGCTCTACTATATACACATTGCCAGGGCATATAGCCTTTTCCTCTTTGTTCTCATTTTGTTTTAATTTTATTTACCTTAATAGCTATTTATTTGATGCTCATTAGTAATCATTATGTTACTTCCCATTAAGTTATTTTGATGGTCTAAAACTCATTCTACAGTAGATTACTCAGGAAGGGCTTACAGAAACAGTATTTCTTGAGTTCTTGAGCTTTGATAAGTTTGTCTTTGCATTTTGTAGTTAAAAGTCAATTTTTGCTGGATATAAAATCCTTGATGCTCTCTTTCTTTGAATGTCTTATATATATTACTCAATTTTCTTCTGGCATAAAGTATGGCTTTTGATGCCTGTTACTAATCTAATTTTCTTTCCCTTAATAGTCACATGTTCTTTTCTGAAAGATACTGAAAGAATACTTTAAGTGCCATATTATAGTAGGATATCTCTAGATATTAATTATTCCAGGTCAGTATTCTAATGTTTGCATTGTGTACTTTCAAATGTAGTTTCAATTTTTTTTTTAATTTTAGGAATGTTTTCTTGAAATATAATTTTTAGGATTTCTTCTGTCCCTTTGCTTTGGTTTTTATCTACACAAATTCCTACTATCCATCTGTTCAATCTCCATTGCCTATTTTCAATGCTTGTTGCTCTCTCTTTTTTCCCTCTACATTTCTTTTTAAAATTTATTTTATTTTTTAAAACTACATTAGAATATACAAAACATAAACTTTATCCTCTTAACCATTTTTAAGTACTCTTCAGTAGTATTAAATATATAACGTGCATCCACCACCACCATCCATCTCCAGGACTTCTTTGATCTTGCAAAAGTGAAACTCTGCACCGATTAAGCAATGATGCTTCATTTCCTACTCCCCTCAGGCTCTGGCAACCTGCATTCTACCTTCTGCGTCTCTGAATTTGACTCCTCTAAGTACCTCATGTGAGTCAAGTAATACAGTATTTGTTCTTTTGTGATGGGCTTATTTCACTTAACATGATGTCGTCAAGTCCCATCCACGTTGTAACATGTGCCCGAAGTTCATTTCTTTTTAAGGCTGAAGAATATGCCATTGTATGTATACTATGCTTTTTAATTATCTATTTATTTATTTATTTATTTATTTATTTATTTATTTATTTATTTTTGAGACAGAGTTTTGCTCTTGTTGGCTAGGCTGGAGTGCAATGGCGCCCTCTCCACTCACTGCAGCCTCTGCTCCCAGGTTCAAGCGATTCTCCTGCCTCAGCCTCCAGCGTAGTTGGGATTACAGGTGCTCGCCACCAACCTGGTTAGTTTTTTGCATTTTTAGTAGAGACGGGGTTTTGCCACGTTAGTCAGGCTGGTCTTGAATGCCTGGCCTCAGGTGATCCCCCCTCTTCAGCCTCCCAAAGTGTTGAGATTGCAGATGTGAGCCACCACGCCTGGCTGCCATTGTGTGTACAGACCACAGTTTGTTTCCCCATCCATCCACTGATGGACATGTGGGTTCCTTGTACCTTTTGGCTATTGCAGATGATGCTGCTATAAGCATCTGTGCTCTTCATTTCTTTCTGTCTTCTTAGTATTTCCTCCTCTCCACTCTATTTCTTTGAGGCTTTCTTTCTTTTGTTCTTTCTAGTTGGCTATCTTGGGGTTCTCTTTTTTTCAAGTCTATCATATTTTGCTTTTACGACTTTCTTCTTTCCCCTATTCCATAGATACCAATACTGTGTAAGTCTTGTATCTATTAGTGGTCTGTCCCCCGCCTCTTGTAATTTTGGGTTGTTGTTTTTGTTTTTTTAGATGTTGCCCACGTGTTTTTAGTTTTTCTATATAATTGCTCTGCTTTTGGGTATGGATTGAAACATGAGGTTACCATTGCTACTGTCTTCCAAGAATCACCCATGATCATTTCTCTGTGTCTCTTATGTTCTATTCATTGTGTTTTTAGTCCTTGTGTGTTTAAATATTTGTTACTATGTGCTGATTATTTTCCTTGGATTTTTTTTCTTTGAGATGGAGTCTCATTTGGAGTGCCATGGCATGATCATGGTTCACTACAACCTGCGCCTCCTGGGTTCAAGTAATTCATGTAATTCAAGTGCACCACCACACCTGGCTTATTTTTTGTATTTTTAGTAGAAATGGGTTTTCACCATCTTAGCCAGGATGGTCCCAGTCTCCTGACCTCATGATCTGCCTGCCTTGGCCTCCCAAAGTGCTGGGATTATAGGCATGAGCCATCGCATCTGGCCTTTCCTTGGATTTTTATATGTGGTCATCCCTTGAGAAATGGGGAAATTCACCTTCTTCTAAGGGCATTTTCCTTTGCCTCTAGTGAACACCTGGGGCAGAGTCTGCAAATGTGTTAAAGTCCTTCACAACTTAGAATTTGTTGGACCCTGTGGGTGGTTCAGTTTGGGCTGTAACCCCTATGATTATGACTTTAGAGAAGGTATTTGTCTCCTTCTTCTGCTCATTGATAAACAAAATTGTCTCATAGACTCTGGGGATTCTCGTGTCTCTGGTTCATCCTCATACTGATACTGTACCTCTTGGGGTCCCATGTTTGGTAGAATCTTGCATTTAACTTCTCACTTTGGGAAGGCCTTAGGCTTGGTAATTAGTCCCTTGTTCCCCATGAAGTCTAAGTTCATCAGATTTGAGAAATGCTTTCAGCACAAAAGTGGATCAGCCCTCCGTTGATTTTTCCAAGTTCCTGTATTCCCTTAGACTTAGGCCTGATAATTTCTAACCATCAGCATTTTTAGTTGTTTTCAGTGGGGTGGTAGGTCATCCATTTGATTAGAATTGGAAGTCCAAATGATCTTTAATATGTATGTTTTTGTAGAAACATTGTCCTTCTATGCAGTCATAAGAATGGTGCCTCTTTCTTTCAATTAGATATCAGGCACCAGGCTGGGCGAGGTTGGAAATCTCACCCAGGTTGGTGCCCAGACCTAATCTTGGCATCCAAGGGCATCTAAGATGGCTCAAGGAAGCCAGATACAGTCCCAGAACCCAGATAGGATCTACATTCATGGCAAGTCATGTTGGAACAGCCCTTTTTTACCTTTCTGTCATGCAGCATAACCTATACACTGGCTCCAGGAGACTTAGGCTCAATGTCTGAGCTGATACTAAATGAATTTTTCTTGCTTGATAAATCTGGGACAGGACAAGGGTTCTGCAAGAGACTGGACTTGAATCCTAGCTCCTCTGCCTACGGTATAATGACCTTGGCCATGTAACTTCATCTGTCAAAATCACTTCTCCTGTCTTCAAAGGAGAGATAAAAATAGTACATACGTTATTGGAATGTTTGAAGGATTATCTGTGATAAGGTGTTTAACACAATGCCTGGCACATTTATAATCCCTCAGTAAAAATTACTATTTTAATATCCTCAAGGTAAAAGATGTTGTGGCATTTTTTCCTCCAATTGCTTTTTCTTCTTGTTGAGCCCTACCCAACCACCCCTCATGCCTTCATCCAGAGAAAGATATCTTTGGTTTCTCACAGTTACTCTTTGCCGTCATAGAAATTTGGAATCAAAGTTTTAAGGGTTGAGATAGGAAAACAATTGGGAACCACAAGGAAAGAGAATTTTCTGAGTGAATGGAGGAGGACGATTAGAGCCACAGAAGCTACAGTACAGGGACCAGTTCTTTTGCATCCATAAAAATGATGGTGCCAAAAAAAAAAAGAGGGAAGAGATAAGGCTGAAATGAAGGGTGGAGGAGAAAGATGGACGTGGACAAGCCCTGTGCATCTGAGGGAGTGAGCCACTGGTTGGCGAACACTGGACTATTTACTGTGCTATTGATTGTAAGAATTCTGCAAACAGTAGGACTGAGTAGACGTCAGGAAACTGACCCCTGAGTATTTGGGTTTTCAGAGTTCCTGAAATTTGCTTTTGGCTGCTGTCTCTTCTTTTCCCTTTACCATACAGAGACACGGAGCACTTTGGGTATTACTGCTGTGATTGTCCTGAACACCACCACAAGCTTTTCTGAACTTCTCCTACTACATCCTCAACAAAAGTCATCTGTCTTGAGAGCCATTCTTTCTGCATTTTCTCTGCCTTGCGAATTTGACAAATATATCCTTTCTAAAATGTGGTGGGCTGATGGATTCATTTCTTCTCCATCTAGGAATATTCTAATGAGAGTTTCCTGGAAAGCTTGTTGTCGCTTTAGCACAAGGATAACGTGTTGATTCTGTCCAGTATGCCAGCTCCAGTCTATTACTGGTAAAAATGTGGAGAAACTGCATTGCTCATACATTGTTGGTGGGATCATAAAATGGTACAGCCACTCTGGAAAGCAATTTGACCAATTCCTCAAAAAGCAAACATGCCACTACCTTACAACCCCGCAATTGTACACCTGGGCATTTGTCCCAGAGAAATGAAAACAGATTTGTACAAAAACCTGTACACAAATATTTATAGCACTTTTTTTCTTAATATCCCCAAGCTGGAAACAACTCAGATGTCCTTCAGTGGATGAATGGATGAAATGTGATACATTCAGCTGGGTGTGATGGTTCATGCCTGTAATCTGAGCACCTTGGGAGGCTGACATGGGCAGATCACTTAAGGTCAGCAGTTCGAGACCAGCCTGGTCAACATGGTGAAAACCTATCTCTGCTAAAAATACAAAAATCAGCTGGATGTGGTAGAATGCACTTGTAATCCCAGGTACTTGGGAGACTGGGGCAGGAGAATCACTTGAACTCAGGAGGTGGAGGTTGCAGTGATCCCGCCACTGCTGCTGTATTACAGCCTGGGTGACAAAGTGAGACTGTCAAAAAAAAAAAAAAAAGAAAGGAAGGAAGAAAGGAGGCAATCGTGGAATACTACTAAGTGATAAAAGGAACAAACTACTGATGCATGCAACAGTCTGAATGAATCTCTAGAGAACTATGTTCAGTGAAAAAATGCAGTCTCAAAAGATTATATACTGTATGATTCCCTTTATATACCATTTTTTGAAGTAGAAAAGTCATTGAAATGGGTAACAGATAAGTGACAGCCAGAGGCTAAGGAGGGACTTGGGGTAGGAAGGAAGTAGGAATGGCAATACAAATGCAATATGAGGGATCCTTGTGGTGATGGAAATGTTCTGTATCTTGACTATATTAATGTCAATTTCCTGGTTGTGCTATTGTGCTGTAGTTTTGCAGTATGTTACCATTAAGGGAAAGTGGATAAATGGTACATGGGGTTTCTACTTACAACTTCATGTGAATCTACACTTACCTAAAAATAAGAAGTTTAATTTTAAAAATTACTAATATCCATCAAGTACTCAGTGACTGGCACAAAGCTAAATCTATCTAAATTTGCCATTATTAGTAGTGACAGTATATTAATTTGTTGGCCTTTTAGGCTTCCAGCTTTATGGATGATAGGAGGAGAAATAATCTCTACCCCTGTTGGTTGAAGGTGAGGCAATGGTTAGGTGGGCCAGCACCTGTAGAAGCACCTAGAGGAAGCCTTTCTGACCTCTTGAACTTCTCTGTCTCAGAGTCAGGAAGAGCTCAGAACGTCCATTCAGCTTCTTCTTGGATCCAGAGGACTTTATACACTGTTACAAGCTAATTTTAGCTTTATCAGAAAGACACAGATCTCTAAGATGCCGGTTCTTCCCAGGAACTGCTGTTTGAATCCTGTAGCTACAGGACTTATCTAGCTTTGGGGAAACAAGTCTCCTCCCCAGTTCTCTTTGAAAGAATTTAAGCAGAACCCATGGCCTCATTTGCTTCCACCTGCTCATGGACAATGACAAGCTTAGACCTGTGAATGGAGGGGAAAGATGTCTCATTCATGTTGCCATGCTTCCCAGAGGCCCAGAAATTCTTCCTTTCTTAAGAATGTCCTGGGATGTTATATTTCCAGTATCTCTCAGCTTTCTCTCTGGAATGTCAATATGGTGCCACATCCCCAAAACCCTCCATTGCCCTCCCTCTGGAATGCCGTTAGAATATTCCCAGGTTCCCCTTTGGCCCTCTGTCTGAAGGCCCTCATGCCTCAGTGATGTCTGTATATGAATGAGCTAGTGGTTATCAGCGAGAGATGATGCCATCCCCTAGGGAGAGGGACATTTGAAAACTGTGCCAGACTATTCACAATAGCAAAGACATAGAATCAATCCAAATGCCCATGAGTGATAGACTGGATAAAGAAAATGTGCTACATATCCACCATGAAATACCATGTAGCCATAAAAAGGAGTAAGATCATGTCCTTTGCAGGGACTTGGATGGAACTGGAAGCCGTTATCCTCAGCAAGCTAACACAGGAACAGAAAACCAAACACTGCATGTTCCCACTCATAAATGGGAGCTGAACAATGAGAACAGGTGGCAACAGGGAGGGGAACATCACACACTGGGGCCTGTCGTGGGGCAGGGGCAAGGAAGGAGAGCATCACGATAAATACCTAATACGTGTGGGGCTTAATATCTCAGTGATGAGTTGATAGATGCTTCAAAACATCAAGGCACATTTTAAAAATTACTTAATATCTATTTAATTACTAAAAAATTAAAGTAATTTAAAAATTACTTTACCTATGTAACAAACCTGCATGGCCTGCACATGTATTCTGGAACTTAAAAATAAAACAGTGCCAGATATTCAGTTGTCAACATGAAAAGCCACTACCTCCGCCAGTGTGCCTGACACGTAGAAAACCATACTTTCCTTCTCCCGTTGCTTGGCGTTTCTGCACAGAGTGTCTTCCTCTAGCTTTTATCTTCGTTGTAACTACACTGCAACATGATTTAAAAAGCCATGAAGTCTCAGTACGCGTGACGGAATGTAGTGTTGACATTAAGAAAAACTTCTAACGAAGGTGATCCAGCACCTATTTAATGATAAGCATCATTGTTGCCATGCTGCAGGATAATTAGGCACACATTGCATACACAGCACGCTCTTCACATAAATGAAAGCAGTTACTCTCTCCAAACGCCAGGCTAAGTACCCCTGGAGTTAAGGGAATGCCAGCTGGGAAGAAGAGATTGGGACTCAACAAAGCCTCCGTTCTTGCTGGAGGAAGGCATTTCCCTTCCTGGTCTCCATCTTCGTCTGATTCTCACATTCCTTAAACTCATACCAGAACTAACACCAACAGGGGGGACTTAACTGTCAACTGTCCTATATATCCTATATTTATACTTTCCTTAAGAACCACGTTAAAATTCAGATTCTTACCCAGTTTAGCCTGGCCTATCTCCAAAATTAGCAAGATTTTATTCTGGTAATGGAAAATTGCCCACGTGTGTGGGTTTCCAACTATAAGTGTTTCCCACACTCCGCCCCAGGAACTTGCTCTTCTTCTAAAGTGGTTGGAAAGGAGAGTTTAAGCAGATATGAATTCACTCCCACAAGATGCTGAAAGGTAGTTTGTCTTTGGAGCTGGAGAGATCTGGGTTCATATTTTAGCTCTGTCACCTAACACTTCTGTAATTTGGACATGTAACTTACCTTTCTGACCTGCAAGGCCCTTAACTCTCAAATGTGGACATACACATCTGGTTAAGTTTGTTTTGATGTTTCAGATCACATATATATTCAGTTCCTGGTACATATTAGACACTTGGCAGTTATGAACTATAATGATCACAATTCAGAGAGAAGTAGAGAGATGACAGCCAAAGCTCCATGGTCATTGCTGAAATGTGTAACTTTGATGTCCACTGGGGTTACCTTGTTCTTTGAAATTTAAGCGAAATTGACTTTGCCTCTACCCCATATATAGTGGGAGAACCAGAGTCTCTTCCCATCCCTCTAGGACTCTCAGAGGTATGGTGCAGACCAGCTTCTGTGAATTAGGCTTCTTGGATCACTCTGTATTTGTGTTTCTCCTTTTATGGAATTAGATCAGTTTTGGGGTCACTTGGCTGTTTTGCAAGCACTGGCCTGAGTCAAGGCTGTATTTGTCAGATTGTTGGTAAAGCTTTAAGGCAACAGAAGAGATTTGTGTGACAGTCTCCCTAAAACCTAAACTGGAATATTAGACATCCTTGACCCTTCCCAAAAAAAAAAAAAAAAGCCCTCTGACCACCTTGCCATTGGGACCTTATCACTCTACATGTGCTGTCTTCCCATTACTTAGTTCCCTTCCCTTTTCTCATTCCTCTCCTCTTAGCCTAACCATCCTCCACCTGCCTCCCACCAAATTCCTGTTAACCAGAGAATCTCCACCAATAAAGCCATCTTGTTCCATGAAGGATTTTTCTGCACATAAAGTAGCCCATCAAGGCATTTTCCTAATCAAGCTTGGTTCCTAAGAGGGTCTCTGATGCCGAGCTGTTGAAATAACATTTTTATTCCACAATATGTGGAAATTCAGAAGTGCAAATATCTTAGGACTCTGGGTCAAGGTTGCCATATAAGGTTTTGCAGGTGCTGCACTGAACAAAGACATCTGGCCAAGAAAGTAAGTATTGGCCCCAAATGTAGCTGGTTTTCCACTCCCCAAGCTGTGTACCTTTGATATTAGGTATATCCAGAAGGGTTGTTCTTTCTATGTTAGCCACTGAGATGGGAATAATGTTTTCTAATTTTCTACTAGGTTATAGGGGAGTGGTGATGGTGCTACTTTCTTCTAATTTATCTGTCCAGAGGAAGCCCCATTTTCTAATTCTCACAGAGGTGTTTTTGTATGTGTTAACAGTGGCCTTGCTAGAAGTCATTCATTATGTTTGAAGTCAAATTCAGTATATCAGAGCTCTGAATTGAAGCAGTACAATGTCAGTAACTGAGTGAACAGCAGTGAGGCTGTGTCGTTTTGAAAGAAAGACATTTGCAGTTTCCCTGGAGCTGTCACTGGGAGGTGTCATTTGCATATTAAACAAATATTTAAGATTACCCATGCAGCAAACAATCAAAAGCAACATCACAAACATCACTCCCTCAAGCAGTAGTAGAGATGAAAAAATGAACCTCCAGGTGTGCTCATCTGAATGCAGGGGTGTGATTTGAGCCAGGATCATTTTCCTTGACAGGTGAACTTTTCAGGTAAGAAAGAAAAACAGTAGAATATATAGGGATTTCTTTATATTCCCAATCTCAGAAAGCTATTTTGAGGTCTAAATGCTTTTAGAATAGTAGCTGGCTACTGTAAAAGATTGATAATATTAACTGCAGCTATTATTCCCAGGATGACAGCTGAAATATTTACAAACTGACCAATCAGAATGGACAACATCTATAAACAGTCAGGTTTTCTGACCCGAGTTTTCTCCCTTGATCAAAATGTATTATTCAAATAATAATCTAATGCCCTTTGAGCGGGTTAAGAGCTCTACACTTTTTATTATATTGTATTACTTATTGTGAGACCTTTATCTAGTAGGGAATAGCATTACCCCTACATTACAGATGAGGAAACTGAGACAAAAAGCAGTGAAGTAAGTTAGCTAAAGGTCACACTGCGGGTGGTAGAGCCCAAACTTGAGCTCATGTCTTTGACCACTGTGCTATACTGTTTCTCTCCTTCTAGGCACTGTGTAAGGAGATACTCATCGTCTTTAAGAGGAAAGCCCTTTTTCTTTTTCTTTTTCTTGTTTTGAGATTGAATTTTGCTCTTATCACCCAGGCTGAAGAGCAGTGGTACGATCTCGGCTCACTGCAACCTCCACCTCCTGGGTTCAAGCTATTTTCCTATCTTTCTGCCTTAGCTTCCCAAGTAGCTGGGATTACAGGTGCCTGCTACCATGCCCAACTGATTTTTTTTTTTTTTTTTGTATTTTTAGTAGAGACAGGATTTCACCATGTTAGCCAGGATAATCTCCAACTCCTGACCTGGAAAGCCCTTTTGATGATGTAGTCGTTGTGCCTGGATAAATCACATTTTTTAACTACTTTATGCTGTTTTCCTATTTTTCAGTTGTTCCAAAGTTGTCATAGGATTTTTATAGTTGGAAAAGATTGATAAATAAATAAAATGTTAGTAAAATTTAAAGAAGAAAATAAATGGAAGCCTCCTACCCAACCCATGGGACTATTGATTGGTGCCATTAATTAGAATGCTCTCTTAGGCATGAGTACTGCATATCCATGAGTTCATTTCTTCTTCACGGTGTGCTCAGGGTGGGAAGTTTCATATCAATATTTAAATGAGGTTAAACATTCCCCGGGGAGTGGAGGCAGGATGCAGGGAGTATACTGACAAGCAGACTCAATGCTAGAGTTCCCCCTACCCACTGGTCCTCCAGAGCCTACATCATTCACGCTCTCTATGTTCAGGAGAAGCCACCTGTGTAGACAGAGCAGCAGCACCCAACTCTTTTGATGCGAAGTGCTTGTTTATTCTTTCTCCAACTGCACCAATGTTTATTTTTAATTTAGTGAATCTAAGAATGATGTTTGGTGCTTGTTTAAAATGTAAATTCTCGCCCTGAGAAATACTGACTTATTTGAAATAGGGTGAGTCCTGGGAGTCTTCATTCCCACAGTGCACCTTAGAAAGTTCAGTTAGAGCTTTCCTTTTGTTTTGTTTTGGACGAGGAATGGGGAGGTACAGACTTATTACCTTTTCTATTTCAGGTCTGGGCTAAGCATTTCAGAAATATTTTCTCATATAGTCCTCACAACTGCCATCATTAGAACCATTTTACAGATGAGTAGAGTGAGCCTCAAAGATTAAGCCAATGTCAGAGCTAGAGTTCTGACCCAGACCTGCCAAACTGCAAAGCCTACCGTCTTGACCAGCATGTTAACAGTCTTTTCCAAATTGAAGTCACTAAAGACTTTTGCTAATGTACATATTCCCAAACTCAGCCTAAAATCACTGAATCAGAATCTGAATGTAGGACACAGAATCTGATTTTTTATCAAGTGTCCCAGGTGGTATCGGATGCACAAACAGGCCTATGCTTTGGTCCCAGCAGGGCTGTTGCTCAGCTGGTGAGCACTCACACGATCATCTAAGTTAGTTACAGATTGAAATACCTCCATTCTGATTGGTAAATACCTGCTCTCCCATCTCTCTAGTGCCCCCTTCACCTCCTGTATCTTCGCAGCCATTCACCCAAGACTTTCCACTATCTTGCAGATAGCAGGCTGTTACCTTGGTCAGTGAGTCTGTAGGGTCTGCTCCAGTGCTGGAGGCATTGTTTGTTCTGATTTGTGGGTGTTCATGACATACGTGTTGCCAAGAATTTTAAATAGCACACTGGGTATGACTGCATCTTCCTCGTTAGATTGTCCCACCTAGGCAACAGGAAACATGACTTATACGTCTTTACAGTACAAATGAGGCTCTAGACAGAGTTAAATGTTCATTAAATTTAGGTGGTTTTTTTCATTGTTGTTCCGTGACTATGATTTTTGTTCTCATTGCATTCTAACGGGGTCCTATATAGAAGGAGCTATGACTTATGACAGGAGTGGCGTGGGGAGAATGAGGGGATTAGGACCTGGAGCTGATTCCTGGAGTCCGCATAGCAGGGTGGACCTGGGACATCTGGGACAGAATAAGGTCTCCCTCTAAACTTTGAGGGATGTTGGAAGATGAGAAAGCAGTGATGAGGCTGAAAGAGAAAATGGGATGCTTGGCAGACAACAGATCCTCAAAGAGACATGTCCTCAATGTTAGATGAGTGAATATAACAAGAGAATTGAAATTGGGCTCATTTTTCACATAATCTACGGAGAAGAAAGGGACCTGTGGAGAGAAGTGTGTCAGTTTCAATTCCATTGTAGCCTGGGCAGGTGGAAAAGACATCAGATTCTCAGGAAGGAACCATTAAGCTAAATACATGTCATAGTAGCCAAACATGATTGGCTCTGTGACTTCCACAGATAACTTTGGAGATGGGTGTTTCCTTAGTTGAGAAATCATGGCCAGATACTTTCAACGGAAATGAGTTTTACAACCTCTAATATGTTTGAGAAAAAGAAATGTGTAATTTGAGCTATTCTTCATTAACTGTTGAGCTCACTTAATCAACTTTTAATGTCAGTATTTGTTCATTAAAAATGAAACTGGGCCCCTTCCTGACACCTTACACTAAAATTAACTCCAGATGTGTCCAGAACTCTAACTTGCACACAATTACTCAAATTTCACATAAATATATTTATACCTATTAATTCATATTCAGAATTACTGGATGTCTTATTGCCCATCTAATAGAGATAATGTATTAATGGTTTTGTCTCCCCAAAGAGTGTTTGCAATATAAATATTTCATATTTGGAAAAGCTCTAAATTTGAATATAGATTGACTAATAAAGAGGTCTTTGGCTGTACTCAGCACTGCAAATGAAACTGAGTAATTCACACAGCTCCTGCAGAATCTACAAATGGAACCTTATTGAGATTACTAGATTAGAGACGTTTGCAAATTAAATATAAGTAACAATGAGATTTTTAAAAAATCCATGGGAAGCCATTTGGATGATTAAGTATTTTATTCTTTAAAAATTAATGAGCTCATGGTAGAAAAATAGATTAGAAGGGTCAATAGTCAAATCACAAAAAATATATAAAATATCCTTTAAACATATGAAGTTATTCCATCTCATAATTGGAGACACGAAAATTTCAATTATACATGAGATACTATTTCTCATCTCCAAAATTGCTTAAATAATGAAAAATTTTACAATTGTTGATGAGACTCGGAAAACAAGTACTTTCAAATAATTCTAGTAGTAATGTAAATTAGAACACACAAATAAAGGAATATTTCATAATGTATAACTAATATATGAATAAGCTTAGCTTTTGACCCACATTTAGAAATTTGCCATTAAGATTCAACTGCAACAATATAAAAAGACATCTGCACAAAATTATTTATAGCAGTAAGGTTTATACTTCTAAAATGTTGTAAACAACTTAAATGCCCAAATGTAAAAGAATAGTTGAAAAAGATTTGCTCATCCACATAATGAATTACTGTCTAGTTGTAAAATTGTAAAATAAGGAATAGTATTTTCATGAGCTGAATGGGGGTATTTCCAGTTTATATTAGTAAGGAAAAAAAGAAATGTATATATATATATATTCCTTTGTACATTGTGTGTGTATATATACACACACACACATATACACAGTGTATATATATACAATGTACATTGTGTATATATATACATATAGTGTATATACAACATATATATACAGTGTATATAGTGTATATATAATGTATATATACAGTGTATATAGTGTATATATAATGTATATATACAGTGTATATAGTGTATATAGTGTATATAAATACACTGTATATATAGTGTATATAGTGTAAATATATAAGGTACATTATATATATATAATGTATATATATACACAATGTACATATATATATACAATGTACCTTATATATATAATGTACCATATACATATATATATACACACACATATATATATATATATGCAATGTACCATATATATATATGTATAGTGCTCTTTTTGTGTGAACAAGAAGAGAAAATACATATATATAGATACATACACACAAGGAGAATAAATAAAGAACGAATGAGATGAATTATCTAGAGGGGTGAGGAACTAGAATTTGGTGGAACAGGGTAGAAGCAGTAGAGAAAGAATAGGGGAAAAAAGATGTGGCACCTCTCAGAATACACCCTATCTTTTGAAACTATGTGAATTATTCATAGTATACTATGTATTCTACAGTTTGTACGTGTCTTTTCCCCAATCTCATGCTTAAACATGATCCCCAGTGTTGGAAGTGGGGTTTAATGGGAGGTGTTTGAGCCATAGGTGTGGACCTTTCATGAATAGATTAATGTCCTTCCTATTGAGTGGGGAGTGTTCAGTGAGTGAGGTCTGTCTCTTTAGTTTGCATGAGACTTAGTTATTAAGAACTTGGTATCTGGTCCTTTTTCTCACTTGTTTCCTCTCTGCCCAAGGTGGCTTCCCTTTGCCACATGCCAGATTTTGAACTTTCCAGACAACAAAATCACAAACCAAATAAACCTTGTATTCCTTATAAATTACCCAGCCTCAGGTATTCCTTTATAGAAATACAAGTGGACTAAGGTAATAGAATAAAAAATAATATAAGTAAATAAAATTAACAAAAATAAGAGGTTGGGGACTTACCCAAGTAACTTTGAACATGTATTTGGCTTAATGCTCTTAAATGAAGTGAAAAGTAACTCTAAAAATTATTAAATCAAAATTGGTAAAGTTTTGCCTTCTTTTCTTTCACCTTGTGTTTTGTTTTCTTGCTGTCATTTTTTTGCCATGAAATTGGGTAAGCTACTTTCGATAAACTTTATGTTTGAGAAAATAAAATAATCCAGTTCCTTCACATTTACTTTTGGAATAATTTATTCAATATACAAACATTATTGAATATCTAATAAATAGTAGCTACCAGGTTATACAAATATAACCAAACAAAAATTAAGGAACAGCAAATGCATTTAGTGAGCTCAAGTTTTATTAAGAAAGACAAATGTGGAGGGAGGATCTAAGATGGTTGAATAGGAATAGCTCCAGAGTGCAGTTCCCAAGAACAACAATGCAGACAGTGAGTGCCCACCAAATTAGCAAACAAATTTTCACTGCCCACAGTCCAGAGGACATAGGCATAGGCAAGGGCTTCATGACTAAAACAACAAAAGCCAAAATAGACAAATGGGACCTAATTAGATTCCAGAGCTTCAGTATAGCAAAAGAAACGATCATTAGATTTAACTGGCAACCAACAGAATGGAAAAAATTTTTTGCAATCTACCCATCTGACAAAAGGCTCATATCCAGAATCTACAAAGAACTAAAACAGATTTACAAGAAAAAAAAA
>CAUYQU010078001.1:47500-53602 GCA_963574635.1 Cheracebus regulus | reverse complement strand
GACCCGTGTGGCTCCTCTGCCGGGAATCTCCCGGTCTGTGGGCAACAAAAATTCATCGGAAAGTGTGGCGTCCACTCGTTCTCTGCGCTTTCACTGGGAGCTACATTCCTGAGCTGTTGCTAATCGGCCATCTTGGATCTCTCTGGAGTTTCACTCTTGTTGGCCAGGCTGGAGTGCAATGGTGCGATCTTGGCTCACCGCAACCTCTGCCTCCTGGGTTCAAGCAATTCTCCTGGCTCATCCTCCCGAGTAGTTGGGATTACAGGCATGTGCCACCATGACTGGCTAATTTTGTATTTTTAGCAGAGGCAGGGTTTCTCCATGTTGGTCAGGCTGGTCTGGAACTCCCGACCTCAGGTGATTCGCCTGCCTCGACCTCCCAAAGTGTTGGGATTACAGGTGTGAGCCACCACGTCCGGTCACACACAGAGTTTTTATGTCACACTACTTATACTTTCATTGCACAACTGCTTTCTTAAAAAGTCAACGCAAAGACAATGATTTGTGAAGATAACATTTGCTACTTGTAGTGCTTTTGTTGGCTGTATTAGATTTTTTATTCTGAAGGCTTTGAACGCTTCCCTTATTTGACCAAAGCAACATACTCTCTCGATGAAGCACGGAATCAAGGTTATCTCTCATCACGGCTCTTTTAAACCAAGGAATATTTTCAAGGTCTTTCTATATTACTTGTAGATTAAAAAAAAAAATTCAGCTTCATTGTGATATATTTACATATAATTAAATTTAGGGATACAGTTTCATGAATTTTTGACAAATGTATACAGTTGTATAATTATCATTACGATAAAGAAATAGAATATTTCCAAAACCTGAAAAAGTTCTCTTGTGCCTTTTTGCAGTCACCGGATTCAGTCTTAGTAGCGAGAGCTGCAGCGAGCTCTCTCCTAACCTGTAGTGAGAAGTCAAACAGCTGGAGAGAGAACAACCAATCTAAGGAACTAACATTGATTGAGCACTTTCTAGATGCCTTACCTAAGCAGATATAAAGAGATTTATTTATACCCCTGCCAGCCCCATAAAAGTATTCTCTCCATTCTACAAGAGGAAACTAAGGCCCAGAGAATTTAAATAACTTGCTCAAGGCCATTGAGCTAGAAATGGTGGAGCCAAGATTCTACCCAAGTTATGTTTCCCACATTACCTTCCCACTGCTAACACACAGAGGAAAAGATATAAAGAAATTGGGAAGCCAAACGCTTCAGACTAGATACTGTCTGATTCTATTTACATGAAATTCTAGAAAAGGCAAAACTAGTGCCCAAAAGCAGATGATTGGTTACCAGGGGTGGGGGGAGGGGTTAACTGCAAAAGGACATAAAGGAATTTTTTTACGTTATGGAAATATTCTATATCTTGATTATAATGGTCATTATGCAACAGGATAAATTTGCCAAAATGCATCAAACTGTACACTTAAAGTTGAATTTCATTATATATAAAGTATATTACAATAAAGCTGGGCTTAAAAATTTTTTAATGAAAACAATAAGGAAAGACATTGGAAATATCCCTTAGTGTAAAAGTCATAGCAACATTATCACATCATTAAAATGTCACTTTTGTCATATCAAATATAAGAGTATAGAAATATTTTTTATTTAACTTGATCCTAAAAGTTTTAAAAATCTGGCAAAAATGAATCAGTGCTTACCATGATTTTGAAATAAAATCAGTAAACTCTGTTTTCTTACACGAAATGAACAATTCAATATACATATTTCTGAATCTGTTGCAAATGTCTGGTGAACGAGGGTCTGATTAAGCATGATCCAAAAAGAGCTTGCAAGTAGAACTGTTTACTAACATTTCAATTTCTATGCCTCATTTATTAGACTTAGAATAAAAAGGTGAGAGGGCTGTTTGGGATTGTCTTTAACCTTGATGATATTTCCATTGAAGCAGCATAATGGCTCTTAATTGCTTAAGTGAAGAGAACATGTTGACGTGTGCTTCTTTGGGCTAAGAGCTTAGAGCCTAAACCATTATGCTAATTCAAGCATTATATACACCAAAGTATTTATGGGACTGACACAAGTGATGTTGCAGGTAAAGGGCTGTGAAATGGTCTGTAAACAGAGAGAATTGATTTGAGGCCCAAAAGCAGTGCTGTTAAAAGTCACAGCCATTGAACAGCCAACCCTACAATTTCTATCCAGATTGTCAAACTGGGTCAGACAGTGTCAGCAGGGCTGCCATTAGAGATCAGATGGGTGGTTTAATAATATATAAACCAAGCACATGAACAGGCTTTCTCAAGGTAGAGATCCGTCCCCGTCTGGTGTATGTGTGTGTGTGTGCATGTGTACACGCACCATGTTTTCATTATGGAAACTTCACAGTGCTATGCTTGGTGAAATGTTAATGCACTGGTTTTTGACAAAAGAAAGTCTCCCAGCAGGTATAAGTCAGACAACGATGCAGTGTAAAGACATCCAGGGAGAATGGGAATCCAACATCTTCAAAGGAAGGAAGGACAATCAGATCCTTGCTCTTGATCTTCCAGGCCTTTGGCATCCTCTGCTTTTTATATCTCTTCCTACAGTAGGCCTGTATTTTTTTTAGTTAACTTCAAAATAATTCTACAAGGCTCCTCATCACCTGCATTGTTAGCACACCTTACTTCCAACACTGAAATGACAGAATCGATTTTATGTAAACTAGGCTCTCTTTACAGAGTCTTCAAAATGACATCTGGATGGCCTAGTTCCATCTTTGTTTTAAATCTCTGAAAACCAGAATTATCTAGTTGTTTAGTCATCCAAAGTCAGAATAGACTGTGATGGAAAATTTCCTCTCATCCCAACTTAAAGTCAGAGGCAAAAGTCATTGTTCCTTTCCTCCTCCTTTCCAAAATAGAACAAAAACTTCTATAAACGTATGAAGAGAAGTAGAGCATGATGATGAAGACGATGGACCTTAGGTCCAAATCTCAGCTCTGTCACTGATTTTGGGTGAGTTATGCAACCTCCCTATGCCTCAGTTTCTTCTGTAAAATGGGGCATTGACCCCCAGGATTACTGTGGGGATTCATAAGGTAAAATACTTACAAAAGTGCCTGGCACAGAGTAAGCATTCAAAAAATGTTAGCATTACTGATATATATTTGGCCTCATAAATTTTGATATCATTTATCTGTTTTAAGTATATATTTTTTTCCTTCTTGGGGTTCACAGAAATTATTAATATTCTAGGGAATCTATTGAATATGTATTGGTATTTAAAACACAAAACAGCTCATTGTTAACTCACCTAAGGTTTTTCCTTTCTTCTCAGTGAAGGTTTTCTGCTGTAGGGTCAGGTGCCACCATAGGAGCACAGCTGCCTCCATTGATTTCAGTGCTGGTGCTGCTTAGGGTGGCACTCTCCAGGAAGGGAATAGCAGTGACATCATGTGCTAATTTATTTGGGTTAGTTAAATTCTTCAGGACACTCTTTTTGGACAAGAACCTCTGAGATACCTTTCCTCTTAGCAGAGTAGCATCTTATGTTAATGTGCTGCTATTCCAAGCCAAGCTTTTAGTGTAGAGCTCTTCTTATACTGGCTAATAGTTCTAATTAGAACAGCTTTTTCTAGGTAGAGACCTGCTCAGGTCAGGAAATGTTGATGAGTTTCAGAATCATGAATGATGATATTTAAAATGACACAATATGAAATCAAGACATAGCCTAACCATCATATGATTTTACTGTCCTCTTAACTGTCTTCCTTTAGAATGTGCCTTAATGAAAAGATAAAACTTTGATTTAATTTTGGCCAATTGATCAGTTTTAGAAGTGGATCATATTGTGGTATCTTCTAAGGGCTTAACATGTGGAACTATACCAAAAATTATATAATTTATGGTTTCAAAAATGTTCTGTTTTAAATTTCTTAATATGCCACACATGTATGTTTTAGAAAATACTTTAAAATGCACATGTGACATCCCTTAACTGTAGCCATAGAAGTTTCCCAATTTTGTCACAACATTTTGAGTTTTGAACATACATAACATGTTCAAGGAGTTGAGAGATCGGGTCTTTGGTCTTGATGCCATCACCAATAGGCAGTGGCACGTTGAGCAAGTCCCTCCACTGGTCTGTGCCTCCATTCCCCATCTGTAAAGGGGTCACTGGTCCCTACTTACCCCCCAGGATGTAGTGAGGCTGGTCATGTGGCAAAGGAAGCAACTGGAACAAAGAAATGTTTTATGCTGATGCTTTCTGTAGCATCATCTTGGAACCTCAAGTCTTGTTTAAATAAAGGAGAAACATAGGGATGAAGAAAGTGATCATACCAAATATTATCTATGAACATACATACATTTGTTTCAGAGATGTTTTATTAACCCTGGCATGATAGAAAATCCAATAGGACCAGAGATCATCTCTAGAGACTATTTTGTTTCAATCCTTTTCATAGGCAGGGCTGTGCCAAGTTATTCTGAACCAATAGGAATCTAGCTTATTTAGAAAAAGTATCTAAAAGATTTCACAGCATCACACAGGAACCCATTCAGAGATTTTGTAATTAAGGCCAGCACTTTCTCAATAAAATTTAAAACAAATCGGAATGGTCTCAAAGAATAGCTTTGTAGCTTGCATCCTTCTCTTGGCAAGGTGAAAGAGATGTATACACAACTTGAGATGGTTCTGAGTGTCCCTTAGGCCACAGAGAAAAAGCCTTTAAGTCTATCTGGGATGACAAATAGATTTCAGCATGAGTGTCAATTCTGATGGATTAGTGGTAGTTGCCTGGAGCAAGGTGTTTGAGGACTCTTGAGGCTCTGTCCAGGATCAGCAGGAAATAGTGCCATGATCTATTAGCAATGCCTGCATTGGTGAAGGAGTGGAAGAAGGGAGCAAGGGCAGCATTTTTGCCAGGAGTTACTCTTCCAAACTTGTCTGTTGTGCATTCCTCTCTGTTGCTCCTTTTTCCTGGTTGAAGTTACTTTAAGACCACCAAACCAGTACGAATCTAGGTTAATATAAAGTAGATGTTTTCTTCTACCTGCATCACATTGAACACTTTCATACACATTTAAGAAATATCCTGAGCACTCTTTTTTCTCCTCGAAAGCCTGAAACTTTTACTTCACTAAACAAATACATTGAGCATTTACTATGTGCAGGGCAGGTGTCAAGCATGTATGGATAAGTGAACTGTTTTATCTGTTATTTCTCAAAGAAGTTAAAACATATGAAAACTCACTAAAATCCCTAAAAAGTTTTCATGATCAATAAATATGAACTATCCTTCCTTTATGTCTTCTGTATACAGAATTTGGCTAAACATGTTTGGGCTCTCAGCATTCTTTCACCCTTCCTTTAAGAGGAAACATGGAGCTGGGCGCAGTGGCTCACGTCTGTAATCTCAGCACTTTGGGAGGCCAAGGCAGGCAGATCACGAGGTCAGGAGTTCGAGACCAGCCTGGCCAACTTGGTGAAACCCTGTGTCTACTAAAGATACAAAAATTAGCCAGGCATGGTGGCAGGCACCTGTAATGCCAGCTACTTTGGAGACTGAGGCAGGAGAATTGCTTGAATCCGGCTGAGGAGGTTGCAGTGGGCTGAGATCATGCCACTGTACTCCAGACTGAGTGACAGAGCAAGACTCTGTCTTCGGGGAAAAAAAAAGAGAAACATGGAGATACCCTGACTTGGAGTTGAGAGATCTGGTCTCTGGTCCCGATGCCATCACTAATAGACTGTGGGACCTTGAGCAAGTCCCTCCACTGGTCTGTGCCTCCATTCCTCATCTGTAAAGGGGTCACTGGTCCCTATCACCCCCTGGGATGTAGTGAGGCTGATCATGTGGCAAAGGAAAGCATCTGGGACAAAGAAATGTCTTATGCCAATGCTTTCTGTAGCATCATCCTGGAGCCTCACGTCTTGTTTAAAATTGAATGAAAGAGAAACATAGGGACGAAGAAATCGATCACACCAAATGTTAAAAACATTTCAACAATGCATTTTAAAGAATTGAAAATGTTAAGCGGGGAGGTGGGAGACAAGGATTTGGTCAAAGTTTGGATATGTTGAGTTAAATAGGCCTGAGTTCTAATGTGGCTTCTAGAAGTTACACATTCTTTGGAAAGT
>CAUYQU010078001.1:0-42500 GCA_963574635.1 Cheracebus regulus | reverse complement strand
AATTTAAAATTTAAGGACTTTACAACCTTCTGCCAAACTCCACTGCGCCCCCTGAAGTGTGCAAAAGGCAACAACAGCTCACCTAGCCCTGTGAGTGGCAGCTGCCGTTTTGATTGAAAAAAAGATGTTGCCGGTGTTTAGAGCAATTAAAAGCGGTCAGAAATAGCAGACAGTCTTGTGTTTGGTGCATGGTGATTTGAGGAGAATTCAGCATTGGTATTTCTATCATAGCACAAGTCTGTGGGTTGCTAAGTAGATTACACTAGGTATTGCAGCTGCAAATATCAGGCTCAGTCGCCAGTGAGCAAGATCCAGATGTGTGAGAATCTGGGTGGTCCTAAGAGATTCCCCCTCATAGACCCACAGCCACATTGCAGCAGCTGGATGGGTAAAGCTGATGCTTTGGAACAGAGATTTCATGGTCCCGAGTCAGTGAAACTGTGTGTTCTAAGTGTTTTCTGCTTCATAGATTGATGAAAACGTCACAACCAATGTTCTCTATTTTTTAAAAGGCAAAATAATTTTTTTCTATTTAAAATTTTCATTTAAGCAACTAGATAAAAATAATATTTAACTTTGGGTTGTTTCAGTCCTTAGCCTATATATTTCAAATATAGCAATTAAAATTGAATTAGTAATTTTTGTTATTTAAAAAGAAAGAACTATGATTGAATATTAATTTTTTTTCTATTTTCCCACTTCCAAATTCCAACCTTTACTCCATGAGCGCAAGAAGAGGTGGTGGGACAGAGGAAAGATTAACAGCTGCTGTTTATTGAGCACTTACTGTGTATGAGGCACAGGGCTAAGTGCTTGGCCTGCCTAAGTGAGTCATTTCATCCTCACACCCTTACTGAAGGTGGCTACTGAGGAGAAAACCGAAGGTAGGAAGAGGCAAAGCCAAGGTCTGAAAATGAGACTGTCTGACTCCAAAAACCTAGAGTAGACTACCCTGTTTGGGAATAGCAGTAAGTACAAATTTATCAAAAGCATAGAAACTTTGCTTCTTTTTGGCAAAATTATTTATGAGAGAAAAAGGAAAGGGGAAAAAGTTAAACAATGCTGGTCATGTTCTTTTACTCTTTTAAAGTAGACTTTATTGTTTAGAACAGTTCTAGATTTACAGGAAAATCAAGAAAACGAAGTTTTCTTTTCTCTTTTGCTATGATGTTGAAAGTTCTGAATGTGTAGACTTTTTATTTAGAGGCTTTTTAGGTGAAGATTTTTCAAGTAATTGTATTATTTTTATGGTCAATTTCATCAGTAAGGAGGGACATTTTGTTGATAACTGGCATCATAATTTGGGGGAGAGGGTGTAGTTTAAAGCTTTTTCTACTATTGATTTTTCTTATTAAGCTTTCCATTTCTGCCCTCATTCTGATGATGTCTGGCAATCAAGAGTCGGGGATGACCAAGGGTGGGGATACCTTGGGATTTGGAGTCGTAAGCCTTGCTTTTAAATCCCAGTTCTGCCACTGAACTAGCTGGGCAAATTAACTTCCTGGTGAATCTCAGTTTCCTCCTCTGAAATGGGAATAATGAGAATCCACTGAGTTAGAAAAGCTTCCATTGTAAGCTGTAAAGGGCTAACCAAATGTTAGTTCTGGTGATGACTGCTCTTTACACGAGATGAGGATCTAGGCTAATATAACTTATTTTATAAACCACAGTGTATATATTCCAATAAGCTGTGTCGCCAGAGAATAAACTAATGAGATTTAATAAGGTCATGGGTGGAATTTTGGTTTTGGAATCTAGTAGTCCAGACTTTGAATCTTGGCCCTCCCACTTAGCAGCTACATAACTTTGAACCTTGTCTGTGACATCTCTGGTTCTTTGATTCCTCAGATCTAAAATGAGATAACATCACCTCACTTACAGAGTTGTTTTGAGGATTAGATTAGATGTGCGTGAATACAGCACCATCCACAGAATAAACCCCCAGGCTTATTACAATTTCTTAGGCAGCTTCAGACCCTCTCTAGGTCCCTTCCTGGGAGTGCCCTTCACTTCTCAAAGCTCTTCTTTTTAAATATTCTTAGCAGGGGCAAGTCCTTATCCTCTGAGGCCTTCACTTTTGAAAATGGAAGCTAAGTAGGATAAATAAAATGGGTGATTAAGCTAAGCAATATGGTTTTGGGTTACAATGAAAGCATGTCAATGGCTTTGTGCAATGGTTACCTTCCTTGTGACTTCTTGCTTGAAACTCACTCCCAAAGAGGAGATTAGATCTGGTTACGATGATAATCTTTTGATTCTTGGAAAGCATGATTTAAAAAGAAAATTCTAAAAAGCTATGGGGTTGTTTTTTTTTTTTTTTTTTTTGGCATTTTATTTGCAGAGTGCCTTATAAATTGAGACTAGGGACCTCTTCTCTTTGTATGAAACACTCCCTCCCTGCTCCCCACCCCACACTCTGCTGAGAGAATTCCAACTCATACTTCAGGTTTCAGTTTCAGCATCATTCTCAGGCAGGACATGTTGGGTGGACAGACGGGGGAACCTCACTTTGATCCCTGTACTTCTTTTGTAACATTTACTGCCTTATAATCACTTATTAAATGTATGCTTCTTCAGCAAACTCTAAAGCCCCATAACATGAACAATTCCAAATAATTTAATCCTCAGAAACTTGTCTGTACCTCCTGTGGGCATGAGGTACTTATCTTTAGGACAAAAGAACTGCAAAAAGAATTTTAAACTATTGACAGTAATCATGTTGGTGGTTATGAGATTATGAGATTGTTGTGTATATTTGGGGGAAATAAAACAGTAAGAGTTATTGTAATTCTATCATTTCTGGAAGTTTTGAAAACTGGGACTATCAGTGCGGGAGAAAGGAATAAAAATTCTGTAGCTTAAGTATTAATGGGAAATCATACTTAATTTTATTTTTGGAATTTCAACTCTACCCAGTGAAAAGTCCTAGAAACAATGACCACAGAAACAACGAGGACCCCAAGTACTACTAGATTGTGGTGCTGAAATACCATCACTCACTAACAGGAACCAAGGCTCCTTAAAGAAATCACTGATTCTAAGTTAGGGACAAGGAATGCCTAAGGTGAGTGTCACAGCTTTTTTTTTTTTTTTTTTTTTTTGAGATGGAGTCTCACTCTGTCTACCAGGCTGGAGTGCAATGGTGCAACCTTGGTTCACTGCAACCTCCGCCTCCCGGGTTCAAGTGATTCTCCTGCCTCGGCCTCCCGAGTGGCTAGGATTACAGTCGCCTGCCACTACACCCAGGTAATTTTGTATTTTTAGTAGAGACGGGTTTTACCATGGTAGTCAGGCTGGTCTCGAACTCCTATCTAAGGCGATCTGCCCACCTCAGCCTCCCACTGCGCCCAGCCAGAATGTCTATTAGATGGCAAGGAGGTGATCAGAACCTACCAAGGTTTGGTGAAAGCACTCAGGAGCCAATTTGAAGAGGCTCCTGGCTAAAGATGGGACAATTCAAGCATCCATAAAGGTAATAACTGCAATTGATTAAAACCCATCAGATGTGATTAAAAATCATAAATTTATAATGATAGCAAATGAAAAAGAAAGAGAGAGTAAAGGGAAGGGGAAAGAGGAAGGAGCAGCAAAAAGGAAGAGAAGGAGAAAGCAAGCAGCTGGTTCATCACTGGCGTGGACCAATACGCTGTCTGAAAACCGAAAATAAAGGGAAAGAATCGAGCATTTGGCTTGCCTTTTCTATGTGAATTACACAACTGGATAACTGAATGGAAGATGATGGAAAGTTTCCTTTTGTAAATATATTCCAGCTAATAAAGATAGAAAGATAGGAGAATATCACCATTTTGCAAGCTCTAATGAATGAATGGATTTAGGCATTAATTAAACTACTAACATCACGAAGGAGAGACACTGATATTACATCTCCTGATGAAATAACATACTTTGACAAAAAGAAAAAAGGAAAATCAAACTGTAAAATAAAAAACAAATCCCTGTTTAGACCTCACCTCGAAGGAGGAGCCTTTCTTTGTCACTCCAGGTGTAATCAAATACTACTTCCTCTATTCTGCTTTTACATCTTATCCATACATTAACTTATTATGCAGACATTCTTTCATTTGATTATTGCATCATTTTTTTGTTTCTGTTCTTGTCCTCCTACATTCTATAATAATATCCACTTGGCAACTAAATGATCATTTTCAAATATAAGTTGGAGCCTGTTGCTCCTCTGAGTAAAACCTGCCAGTGGCTTCTCATTAACTTGAATCAAATCAAAGGTCTTTACTGTGACCAACAGGTCTAGAGACTCTGGTCCAAATTCTTCACCTTTTACTCTCTCTCTAGTTGCTTTGCTTAGCCACACAGACCTGTCAACACACTCTCATCTCAGCACCTTGCATAGAATACTGCTCCTGCAATATCTACACAGCTTGCTCCATGACTACCTCAAAGTCTCTGTCCAGAGAGGCTTTCGTTGACTATCCTACATCAAAAACAACCTTGGCACTCTCTATTCCCCTTAACCAGTTAGTTACTTTTTGGATTACTTCCCATCATGACTATGTCTTATATTCATTTGTTTATTATCTCTCCCCCATTAGATGGGAAGCTCTAGAAGCAGGCAGCGACTTTGTTTATTTCATTCATTTTTGTATCTCTGGCGCCTAGAATGGTACCTTGTATACAGTATGTGCTCAAAAAATACTTGTGGAATGAATGAATGGGTGCATTCATGAGTTGCTGTGTCACAGTATATTGCATGAAACATGAGTCTCCCATAAAAGTTTGTTGAGGGCAAGGAACATTCTTTTTTAACTTTTAAGGGGTACATGTGCATGTTCGTTACCTGGTAAATTGTGTCATGAGGGTTTGTTGTACAGATTATTTTCACCACCTGGGTATTAAGCCTAGTACCCATTAGTTATTTTTCATAATCCCCTCTCTTTCCTCCCACCTTCCACCCTCCAATAGTCCCCAGTGTGTGTTGTTCCCCTCTATGTATCCATGAGTTCTCATCCTTTAGCTCCCACTTATAAGTGAGAACATGTGGTATTTGGTTTTCTGTTCCTGGATCAGTTTGCTAATGAAAATGGCCTCCAGCTCCATCTATCTTCCCACAAAAAAACATGATCTTGTTCTTTTTTATGGCTGCATAGTATTCCATGGTGTCTATGTACCCCATTTTCTTTATCCAGTTTTTCATTGGTGGGCATTTAGGTTGAGTCCATGTCTTTGCTATTGTGAATAGTGCTGCAATGAACATACATGTGCATGTGTTTTTTTAGTAGAATGAGTTATATTCCTCTGGGTATATACCCAGTACTGGGATTGCTGGATTCAATAGTAGTTCTGTATTTAGGTTTTTGAGGAATTGCCACACTAAAGGAGCATGTTTTATTTAGCTTTTCACTGCAGCATCTTACATGATGACTGGCACTTGGTAGGGCCTCAATAAACGCTTTTTGTACTATTAAACATTTTTGCCTAATGATTTTTATACCTCTAGCTGTATTTCTAAAATATTAGGAGATTTGAATTGAGTATGTGCTAGTGTGTTAGAGGTCTCCTTGGATTCCTAAGTTATATTTCTGTGAGGAAAAAATATTGAAATAAAAATAAAAGTCCCATAAGAAATAAAATCATCTCATCATGAAAAAATAGAATGAGTTTTGAAGACCAATAAAGGCACAGAAATAAAACATGTCAGTCATTGGTCAGACATGAATGGAGGACACTGTGTGAATGTTGGAACATCTCATAATCACACCTACTGTAGATCTTGATATGAAGATCTCTGAGAATGAAGATCTCTGAGTAAGTGTCCACAGGATGTGGGTGAGGGAAATAGATCTGCAGTCATACTCTCGGGAAACCACTAGGTGGTGCTGTCAAAGATAATGGTTTTTATTTGTGGATGTGGGAGGCGGGAAATAGCTTGCTTTAAAGTGTATTCTATTTTTTATTACAACAACATTGCATAGTTACTGTAGAATATTTAGTAAGTACAAATAAGCAAGACGAAGAAACATTTACCTAGAATGTTTCCAGAAAGTTCTGTGGAGTGAATAGCAGTATGTATACTCTAATAACAGGTAACAATATTAATGGCTTACTGCATCAGATACCATACCAATGCTTCCTACTTACCAGCCACCCAGTCTTTTTAGGGAATTTATTTCTATACAGTCATAAATGAGACAAGGATATAGTTATATAGTTGTATATATTGATAGGTATATTGGTTTTTATTTGATAGCTCAACATACAGTAGATGATCAACAAATCTTAGTTAAACAGATTCTTGGTAACTTAATTATATAATTCATGAAAAGCATCTAGCCCATATAGTCCTTCAAAAAATAGTAGCTATGTATTGCTACATGATTAACATTAATTAATTTATTAAAAAGCTTGAAAATGTTTTTTTGTAGCAGTTGCCTTAAAAGAGCTAAGCTTAATTGGTTGAGTAACCCAGTAACAATAAGAAGTCTAAATTCAGCTTCTCAGTGGACATTTTTGCCCCTTTATCCTTCTGCACTTGGTCTATAGGTTGCTTTGGGCTGAAGGAGTTGTGTCCCAGACTGGTAGAGGTCTGAAAAGTAAAGCCATCATGGAATCAGACTTTCTTACTGACTCTGCTATCCAGGGTCACACTGTTAGTGGGGCTTATAGAAACAAAAGTGGGGCTGGGTGTGCTAACTCATGCATGTAATCCCAGCACTTTGGGAGGCTGAGACGGGTGAATCACTTGAGCCTAGGGGTTTGAGACCAGCCTGGGCAGCATGTCAAAACTCGTCTTTACAAAAAATACAAAAATTAGCTGGGTATGGCGGTGTGCACCTGTAGTCCCAGCTACCTGGAGGCTGAGGTGGAGGATCACCTGAGCTGGGGAAGGTAGAGACTGCAGTGTGCCCTAATGATGTCACTGCACTCCAGCCTGGACGCTGTTTCAAAAAAAAAAAGAAAAGAAAAGAAAGAAAACTGGGCGGTGGTGCTGGTTCAGGGCAGCTGTGCCTAAAAGAATTTCTTGGGATCACTAAATGATTAGCAGGGTGTATTTTCCTTTTGCCTGTATCTCCATTTCCCTTTCTCGACCACTTCAGTTTTTCTATGTCATCTGAGGTCTTTTAAGTTTAACTTAATAAATACTTTTGAGTTACTATGAGCAAGGTATTATGTTAGGTGTGTGGTGAGAGAAGGGATAGAGAGATAATGATGTCTCTGCCTTTATAAGCTTTCAGACTAGTAGGGAGGATAAGAGAAGTACCTATCTCCAAGATGAGGAGTAACCAATTCCACGTTTTCTGACTTCCAATCAGTAAAATAGAGAGTTTCTTAGTGTGTGATAAGGAGCCGTCTGCATCAATTTCACCTGGAGTGCTTGTTAGTATCTCAGATCCATCGGATCAGAATTTCTGGGTAAAAGGGGTGGAAATCTTTGGAATCTATATACAATAAGCATCACAAGTGCTTTTTACACTCACCAAAGTTTGAAAACTACTGCTTTTGCTTCCCAAGGTGATTGCAGACAATAATGGAGACTGAAAGGAGGAAACAGTGTGTGTTTAACATGCTTGCTACACGAAACTCTACTAACCACCTTACATCTTTTGACTCCTCTTGGGTGTGCCAAGAGAAACTATTATCATCATCATTTTCCTGTTTTAAAGATGAGCAAATTGAGGCACAGAGAGGTTAAGTCACTTGATCAAGATCACACATAGAAAGTGGTGGAGGCACGATTTGAATCCATGTGGTCTGATTCCAAAGTCTATGCTTGCAACCACTATGCTCACTGCCTCTTATAGATGGTGGCTTTCAGAAAAGACTAACAAAGACTTGGAAAGGTGCAGAATTCCCAAGTGAAAAACATGGACAAAATGATTGATTTTGAAATGTAATAACCATAGGATCTATTGGTTCTCATTAGTCTCTTTACAATAGATTATATGGTATTGTTTTTATTCTTCCAAAGTCACATGGGTAGTTTTTTAAAAGAGCAATCTACTGAACACCTTCTCTGTATAATGCTGTTGAAAGGCATTATGTAATCCTTGTGACAACTCTGATGTAATATTTGACTCTATTTAGAGATACAGAAAGTATTCTCAGCTAGTGCAAGTGATTTTTTCCAAGTATACACAGCTATTAAATGGTACAATGAGGTCTGTTTCTATTCAACATCTGTTGCGGCAATGATGTATTCAGCTATAAGTAACAGATATCTCAATGCAAAATGACCTGAACAATACAGAAAGGTGTCTTATATGTATCTCACATATCAGCAAGTCCTGAGGCAGGATGGATTTCAGAGTTGGTTAATTCAGCGGCTAAGTTATGTCACCAGGATCTTAAGGTCTATTCAATCTTGGTATTTGCCTAAGTTTGAGCAATTTAAGGGTTGAATTGTGTCCCCCAGTTAGAAACGTGGAGTCCTAATCCCCTAGTACCTTAGAATGTGACCTTATTTGGAAATAGAAACATTATAGAGGTAATGAGGTTAAAATTAGGTCTTTAGCGAGCCCTAATATAATATGACTGGTGTTCTTATAAAAAGGGGAAACTTAGACACAGAGACAGAAACATCGAGGGGAAATGATGGAATACACACAGTGAGAAGACAGCCATGTGACTGGAGTGATGCATTTTATAAGCCGAGGAACCCAGACACTAAAAGAACAAGGAAAGATTATCCTCTGGAGCCATTAGAAAGGAAGACTCTGCTGACCCCTTGATTTTAGACTTCCAGCTTCCAGAACTGTGAGTTTCTGTTGTTTTAATTTCTCTCAGTTATTTTGTTATGGCAGCCCTAGGAAACTAAAACTGTTGTGTTCTGCCATCATTGGTATTGGTTTCATCCTATGCTGGAGGTAGGATGGTTACTTCACTTTCAGAGGTCACATCCGGCTATCAAAATGTCCAGCTTCTTTGGTTGGCCAGAATACTTTTCTCTGCAGGGACACCAGCCAACTTCCTCTGCTACTTCACTGGTCAGAGTCCCATGCCTTTCCTCAAACTCAGTAATGGCGAAGGGAATAGGGTTGCCTATGACCAGGCAGACCCAGCTGGTGTGGAGTGGACTGTCTTCCCCCGCGATCTGTATGTTGCAGCCCTAGCCCTCAATATGATTGTGTTTAGAGAGAGGAATTTTAAGAGGTAATTGAGGTTAAATGAGATCACAAGGGTGGAGTTCTAATCCAAAAGATTGGTGGCCTTATGGGAACAGAAATCTCTCTCTCTCTCTGTCTTCCCTCACCTCTCTCTCTGTGTGCATGAACTAAGAAAAAGCCATGTGAGCACACAGCCATCTGAAAGCCAGAACGAGAGCCCTCACCAGAAACTGACCTGCCAGTCCCTTGTTGTTGGACTTTCAGTCTCCAGAACTGTAAGAAAATACATTCTCGTTGTTTAAACCACTTGATCTATGATATTTGTTATGGCAGCCTATGCTCACTAATGTACCACTTTTATAAATGAAGGGATCAGCTTCCCCTGAGATGCATGGCTGTGTATGAAAATGGGTTGAACAAAATCAAGTTCGAGCAGGGAAGAAGATGGTGGGGAGAAGGAATGCTGGGTAGGCCACCAACAGTTTCCACTATATTCTAAATTTTGTTAATCATGCTATAGCTTTCTTTTTTTTCTTTTCTTTACTTTCCCGTTTGCTTTCTCCTCCCCTCCCCTCCCCACCCCTCCTCTCCCCTCCCCTCCCTTTCCTTCCTCTTCTTTTTCTTTTCTTTTCTTTTTTTTTGAGACAGAGTCTCACTCTGTCCCCCAGGCTGGAGTGCAGTGGCATGATCTCAGCCCACTGCAACCTCTGCCTCCTGGGTTCAAGCAATTCTCATGCCTCAGCCTCCTAAGTAGTTGGGATTATGGCATGTGCCACCACGCCTGGCTAATTTTTTATATTTTTAGTAGAGATGGGGTTTTGCCATGTTAGCCAGGCTGGTCTTGAACTCCTGGCCTCAAGTGATCTGCCCGCCTTGGCCTCCCAAGATGATGGGATTGCAGGTGTAAGCCACCACACCTGGCCCATAGCTACCTTTTCTTTGCCCCAGTTTCTCTTCATAGGATGAGAATGATTGCCTTTGTCTTACTTGATGATGAGAGATGTGAACTTGGATTTATAAGTTAATTTGATTTAATAAATATTTTTCATTATAGAACCTGGAGCTCAAGGCTTGACTCAATGCCCAAAACACAGTAGCCTCTCACATGTCAGGAAAATTCACCATCTGCAGTCCTTGACTCTCAGCATCCAATTTTTGTGACTGTCCTATTGAGTAGAAGGGCTACGGAGAGGGTTCACAGTTTCTTTTGGACCTAGGATTTCAGGAGGAATTAGGAGGATGCCTCCATCTCCACCCCTCATGAGGAGCTCCTGACTTCTGCTTCACTGTGAGAAAGTCAGATATATGGTTGCCTGTGGCTCTCACTCAGGCCTTTCAATAGTTTCTGTGTTTTAAAGCAGATACGGTTCTTTAGTGCATATATAGGGATGTGAAATCCATTAAAGGGTCCTGAATATGTTGGGGAAAAATATGACAGGATAAGTATGATGTAATTTAAGTATTTTGGCACAGCAAATGGAAAGAAATTACATTTCCTATTATCTTCCAACAGTTATTGAAAATGAAATGAAATATATTCTACACTCCCCCCAAAAGTCAAGGGTTTTTTTCCCCCTTAGATGCAATTTTTCCCGCAGTTTGTTCATTTGTATGCATTCCCCTCCTTTCACGACATGGAGGCATTCTGTTCTGAAACATTCAATGAAAAAAAATGAACAAAAAAAGTATACTACTTCTTTAAAATATATTGCAAGAATACTCATTTTCAGCTTTTTATTGCAGCACTAGCTGGTATTCTTGCATGCAGTTTTGTAATTTATTCTGAACATTCTACTTAAACCTTTTTTCAATAGCATGATTTTATTAGAGTCAGCTCACTGGACTTTCCCAAAAAGGTATTTAAGATCAAATAAAACCAGTGCTTGGAAAAATATCATTACAATATGGAAGCAGTTACAAAAACATTAGTACTGCAAAGTTTTATTTCAAATGGCTGAGCTTGCTGTACCCCGGGTTATGGTACTTCTACAGGCACACTTACTGGGGAAATGGGAAAAACTGTCATCTTAGCAGTTTTTGCACATGTTAGGGGGCAGTGCGGGGAGAAGAAAAGGGTACGAAAATTTAAAGCGAGGCAGCAACATTTTTAGATGCTGGCATCCATAGGAAAAATCAACTGTCCTCCGTCCTGAACCCCGCCTTCCCATCCCGCACTTCCTAACCACCCTCTGCATGTCAGTTTTCCCGGTGGATATGATAGGAACCGTTAAGTTAGCCTTTACCCGGAGACAAAGTGCTGTCCTTTCTAAGATATGCAAGGTACCTTTTGAAATATGAGTGGATTGATTATTGAATTAAATGTGTCAGACTACTATATTCCTTTTGGGGTTTTGTTCCATCCCTAATAAACTCTCGTCAACATGGTGTCTTATTGGTCAACTGATGTCTTTTAGCAACTCTGTCTGGACAGGTACAGAGAAAGTTCCCATCTGAAGGCTTAGCCTGGACGCACCTTCGGTGGCGTAGGGGAGCTTTATAGACAAGCTGGTGAGTCCCCACGCTCCAGTGCAGGTCCCCGAGGCCACTCCACGCTCACTTCAACTAGGCCAAGGAGCAAACCAGCACCCTCCTCTCACTCAACTTCATAACTGAGCACCAAGCACAAATATTTTTTCTTGTTTGCTTGCGAATGCCTCTCTCCCTTTCATGGTAACTGACAGCCAGTGTGGCTGGAACGCAGTCTCAAGTCAGGGAGAGTCAGCCATGTCCACCGCTGCAATCTGATGTGCTTTAGGAGGTTGCTTTCAATTAAAATCTGACGCTTATGAGGAAAAAGAGTGTCATTTGCCCCAGTATGCAAATTGCTCCTCGATCAGGTGTTTACATTTTAAAGGAAGCAATCTACTCTTGGTTTTGCTGCACACAAGGTATGCTTAGTAAAGAAGAAAGAAATTCGCATTTTTAGGCATTGATATTTTCCCGTAGGTGATTATTAATCGACATGCAATTCTCTTACCCGATATTTCTTGCAGCCCTTTTCCTGCAAGCATCAACTATGGCAAAACACCCACATCCCTTAAGTTTGCAGATTAGGTGGTTTCTATGTAGACTTTCAAATGCGATTTTTAAATTGCGAGTTACTATTCGTATTACTTTTCTAAGGAGAAATATTCTTAAAAAGTAAAGTCTTTATTGCTTCTTAAAAGGCCTAGCACTCTGTGATAAATTCTCGTATTTTGACTGTTAATATGTTTGAATGAAAATTATTTATACATTTGGGTGAGGTTGAGTGGTTTTCATTTGATTGCTGCCTCTGGAAATGAAAGCAGAGTAGCAGGAAATTTACATGTCATGCTGTGATGTATATCCAGATTATGAGATGATTGTGCGGCAGACGAACCCCAAGTAAAATCATTCCCATCAAACTGTGACAACTGCAATTCCTGACAAGGCCTCTTAGTTTTGGGGGCTATTATCATTGTACAAGAATATAATCTATTGACAGCAGGGCTGTTTAATACATTTAAAGGCAGACAGTGGAAGAAATCTTAACTGTTTTCATTCGCCACTGCACAAGGGTGCAGATCAAAAGTGAATTATATTTAAAAATATGCATGTATGATGATAAGATGCATGACATTCATCAACCTGTTTAGTCATGGTTAGGCTGAGGTGGGGAAGAGCCAATATTACTGCCATATGTGGTCTGAAATAGAGACGTGAGACTCGAAATTATATCATTGCCCAGTCAGAGCGAGCAAACGGGGAGACATTCTTTTTTAATCCCTGCTCTCTACCTGTCTACACGTCAAGCGCCATCTAAGTCTGTAGCAGTGACTTTGGCTCATTCGGGGTAGGTGGAAGCCCTCTGTATCTTTGTCCTCTTTTTTTGTCATGTGCTTGTGTATATGACATGCAAGCATCATGCCAGTACTACGGGTGTTATGGAGACGACTAAATCATGACCCTTCTAGAAGCTTCTAGTTGGAGAGAGACTGGTATGTGTGCTTACATAAGCTAAGGCTGTAGGGCCTGGGGGAAAGTCTCAGAAGGGACTGAGCATGGAATTATTCAGCCTGAAGTGTCCACATTACTCGATTGGTGTGTGGCTGGAGAGGGGCTGCTTTTGTATCCTATTGCACAGGTATGCAGGTGGCAGTAAGGGCTGTTCCTGATTTCAGGCTACAAAAGCTCACGCAGTGGGGTGGTGATATTAGTGCCCAGGGCCAAAGGCCTTAGCATGGTCCCTTTTTATGGGAAAACTCTGGCATGATTGTGAGGAGCAGTATGTTTTTCTATGCGATAGGCCTGAAAGTAAACCACAGCGAGGATTTTGAATTCCCATGTTCATTATGACTCTGCAAACCACAGCACAGAAATCAGTCATTTATGAAAACAAAAGATGTTCAAAGGCAGTTTAAAAAAATGAAATCAAGAGGACTGATAAATTAACGGCATTTTCCCTGAAGGAATTATGTAATCAGCTAATATTCAGTTCCTAGGACTGAAACGACTGAATGAAGACTCAGAAGGGAGAAAAAGTGGGTGGAAAATAGTTAAAATGTCCAAATCTCAGCTCAGCTGCCAAAAACTCCTTCTGGGTCTTCTGTCCCTCTCCACTGCTTTAGCAAAGAAAATGCTTAAATAAGCCACACCCATCTATCTTTCCCCTTAAAACCTGAAGTATGAAAGTGAATGCAAAATTATTTTTAATGCCCCTTCCAAAGGTTAATCGTGACAAGAGGCTCTTATCCTTTGAAAGGTTTTATAAGACTGTCCTGAGAGAAGCAAGGATAGGTCCCCTAAAGGGCATAAAACACTGATGGGGTCTAGGTCCCATCTGAAGTTGCCAGGCCAGGACTAACGGATTATTGGAAGTCAAATCCTTCAGAAGCTGGCCCACACCCCTTTCATGACCTCTTAGAGGTTAGTGGTGGCCACCTGGGAAGGGACTAACTTGCTCAATAAGGAGAGTGGCTGGGCTCAGTGGCTCACACCTGTGATCCCAGCACTTTGAGAGGCTGAGACAGGAGCATCGCTTGAGGCCAGGAGTTCGAGACCAGCCTGGGCAACACAGTGACACAAAAATTAGCCAGTTGTGGTGCTGCGCAACTATATAGACCCAGCTACTTGGGAGGCTGAGATGGTGGGGATCAGTTGAGGCCTGGAATTTGAGGTGACAGTGAGCTAAGATTGTGCCACTGCAATCCAGGCTGGGTGACAGAGTAAAACCTTGTCCCAAAAAAATAAAGGAAAAAAAAAAAGGGAGTGAGCCAAAGGAAGTGATCCATGTCTCCGTGTCCAAGGACAGTGCCCTCATCAGATGTGACAGGACAAGGTCATATCTCTGAATGTTAAGATGGGGCCTCTCTTGCGAGTAATAGACATTAGTTCACGTCAGCAGAGATACACTAACTGCTTACGGTGTGTCAGGACTGTACTGGGTCTTGATGTGTTCCCTTATTTCAAAGGGTTTGCAACACGTATTGTGGTAGGTAGAAAACGGGACAGGGTAATTTGAGAAGGACTTTTTGTTTTCGTTATTGCAATGTCTACAGTACCCGGCATGGTGATCGGTGCAGAGTAAGCACACAATCCTTTATTTTAATAAATGTTTTATTTAGGAAGAGTTTTAGATAATGGCAAAGATAGTACAGAGTTCTTATGTAGCTCATACCCAGTTTCCCTTATTTTTTTTTTTTGAGACAGGGTCTTGCTGTCTTGCCCAGGCTGGAGTGCAGTAGTGTGATTATAGCTCACTGCAGCCCTGACCTCCTAGGCTCAAGCAATCCAGTCACCTGAGCCTCCTAAATAGCTGGGACCATAGGCACGTGCTAATTTTTATATTTTTTGTAGCGATCAGTCTTACTATGTTGCTGAGGCTGGTTTCAAACTCCTGGATTCAAGTGCTCCTCCTGCCTCAGCCTCCCAAAGTGCTGGGATTACAGGCATGAGCTACTGCACCTGGCCCAGTTTCCCCATTATTAACATCTTATATAAACATAGTGTATTTGTTACAATTAATGAACCAATATCAATACATTATTTTTAACTAATGTCCATACTTTGTTCAGGTTTTCTTAGATTTTTATAATTTCTATTTTTTGTCCCAGGATTCCACCCAGGGTACCACATCACATTTAGCTGTCCTACATCCTTAGTCTCCTCTTGACTGTGACAGTTTTTCAGACCTCTCTTTTTTTTTAATGAACTTGACAGTTTTGAGAATTACTAATCAAGTGTTTTGCAGAATGTCCTGCATTTGGGATTTGTGTGATATATCTCTCATGAACAGATGGAAGTTATAGGTTTTGGGGAGGAAGACCACAGAGGTAATGTGCCATTCTTATCTCATCGCATGTCAAAGATGCGTACTTTCAACATGATGATCACTGTTGATGTTGACCTTGATCACCCGGCTGAGGCGGTTTTGGGCATGTTTCTCGACCCGCCAGACCCCTGCACGCTGTACTCTTCAGAATGAAGTCACTATACATAGCCCATACTGAAGGACACAGTTCATCCAAGTCTGGCTAACCTAATCAGATTCAGTCTTCCTGGAATTCAGAATTGGGATGTAGAGATGCTAAAGTCTCCTGGGTTGCTTGAACTGGTGTAATAGGGGTGGAGTGGCCATCTCTGGCCTTGTTCATGGGGAAGTAACAAAAGCTGATCTAAAGAGAGAGCAAAGTGAACACAACAAAGACAATCAAGACAATGGGAGACAGCCAGAGAGAGAGAGAGAGGGAGAGACTCTGCCTTGTTGGTGGAGCTTTCTGGAACTAAGATTCAGTCCCTTGGGAGACCCACTTTTGAGATATCAGCCTATGCCTATAATAACCTCTGTACCACATTTTTTTCCCTCTTAAACTAATTTGTGTAAATTTTGGAAACACATAATTATTATTACCTAAGATATTTTAGGGCATTTTAACTTTATTTATAGACGAAGTCTCACTCTGTTGCTTGGGCTGGAGTGCAGTGGTGCAATCTTGGCTCACTGCAGCCTCCGCCTCCCGGGTTCCAGGGATTCTCCTGCCTTAGCCTCCCGGGTAGCTGGGAGTACAGGCATACACCACCATGCCCGCTAAGTTTTGGTATTTTTAGTAGAGACTGCGTTTCACCATATTGGCCAGGCTGGTCTCAAACTCCTGACCTCAGGTGATCTACCTGCCTTGACCTCAGGTGATCTGCCCACCTCGGCCTCCCAAAGTGCCAGGATTACAGATGTGAGCCACCGTGCCTGGCCTTAACTTTTAAGTTCAGGGGCACATGTGCAGGTTTGTTATATAGGTAAATTTGTGTCATGGGGGTTTGTTGTACAGATTACTTCATTCCCAGGTATTAAGCCTAGTACCTATTAGTTATTTTTCTTGAGCCTCTCCCTGCTCCCACCCTCCACCCTCGGGGAGACCGCAGTGTCTGTTGTTTCCTTCTTTCTGTCCATGTGTTCTCATTACTTACCTCTCACTTGTGAGAACAATGCAGTATTTGGTTTTCCATTCCTGTGTTAGTTTGCTAAGGGTAATGACCTCCAGCTCCATCCATGTTCCTGCAAAGGATATGATCTTGTTCTTTTTATGGTTGCATAGTATTCCACAATGTACATGTACCACGTTTTCTTTATCCAGTCTTCCACTGATGGACATTTAGGTTGATTCTATGTCTTTGCTATTGTGAGTAGCACTGCAGTGAACATTTGCAGGTATGTGTCTTTATGATAGAATAATTTATATTCCTTTGGCTATATACCCAGTCATGGTATTGCTGGGTCAAATGGTAGTCCTGTTTTTAGCTACTTGAGGAACCACCACACTGCTTCCCACAATGATTGAACTAATTTACACTCCTACTAGCAGGATATAAGTGTCTGTTTTTCTCTGCAACCTCACCAGCATCTGCTATATTTGACTTTTTAATAGTAGCCATTCTGACTGGTGTGAGATGGTATCTCACTGTGGTTTTGATTTGCATTTCTTTAACGATCAGTGATATTGAACTTGTTTTCATATGCTTCTTGGCTACGTGATGTCTTCTTTTGAAAAGTGTCTGTTCATGTCCTTTGCCCACTTTTTAATGGGGTTGTTCGTTTTGGGTAACTTTTTAAACCACTGTTGAAAAGGAGGCCTGGCAGGCTTTTCCACAGCCTGTGAGACAGGCATGTGGAGGTATTGGGGAGCCAAGGAGGACCTGGTCTCCTGTTGGAGGGTGTGGGTGTTGGGAACCAAGTTTCACCTTACCAGCTTTGGGAACTTATGGAAGTTATTTAGGCCTTGGCTTTCTCACTCGTGAAGCAGATATAATACCACTCCACAGGGCTGTGTGACCATGAATGGACAGAATGTGTGTAATCCTCAGAAGAGGGACCAGCATTGGCTCTCATGAGCATTTGGGATGCTCCCCGTTTTCTCTCATGAGTGGCCCCCTCTACAAAGCAGCCCCAGCTCACCTGGGCAGAATGCCATGTTCTCCATTACAGATAATTATTTGCTGACTTGTTTCTCTCTCACACTGCAGCACAATTTCATTCTTTATAGCCACAGTATTGACCATCCGGGGCTGTTACACAGAAGGTGCCTGTATGTTGGATGAATGAATAAGCACACACATTTCTTATTTAATTCAACTATTTATTAGGGTCTTCCTATCATGTTTAAAGGATAGGAGTCCAGATTACAGGTGAACATGTAAATCATAGTGAATAGCACCTGAGAGTCTGCAACACTCTCTTAACCCGAGCTCACAGCCGATGTGCGAGGTAGAAAGGCAGAATTTTTATCTCCATCCCTCCCAAACATGGAATTTGGCTATTGGAAATTGAGTTGCTTATAGTCACGAGTTCATAAAGAAATAGGCAGAGAGGGGTAAACACAGAGGCCTTTGGAGTTTGAGTTTAGTGCTCTCTCCACATTGGAGGCGCTGGTGTGAGGGACTTGTCTGCAAGGGATTCCTTTAGCTTAGGAGGGGCAAGCGGCAAATGGCAGTTGCTGCCATGAAGAGGGAGGAGGAGAAGAGGGAGGCTTCCTTGCTGTGAGGGGCCCATCAAAATTATGGCTTGAAGCTTATTTTTACAGTGCAATAGCGTCCCCCGTCTCAGCTGAGCAGGATCCTGTGAAACACAAGTTTAGCTCAGCAGAATTCATCATCACCAGCTGAGACTTAAAAATGTGTCTGAGCTCTGTATATATCGAACATACAAAGAGTATGAATATCAAGTTATTCGGCTGTGAAATAATATCAACAAAGTTAGTTATGTTTAATTTAACTGTTGAATGGAGGTTTAGCAATTTGGGACCGAAACCTCGATGAGGAATGGAGAATGGGCAAATCAAACACTAAATTCCCTTCTACTAATAGCCCAGGCTCTGCCGAGAGGAAAAAGCTCATCTGTGCTTTCTCAGCTCTGCCTATCATCATTAAAGACCAAGCAGCACCTGGCCTGGGCCTTTCTATTTTTCCTAATCTCCTCTGGGGGAGAACAAATTGCAAACAATATCAGGTTCCAACGTCCCAGGAGAAGCCCTTTGAAGGCCAGAAAGAGTAAAGGTCTACACCCAGGCTTTTCTTAACTATTTCACCCAAAGGACAGTTTAAATAGTCTTATCTGTATATAGGACATGATATAAATTGTGGGTTAGGAAGGAGAAAGTAGCATGCATAGGGTTGTATCTTATCATTGAGAAATATTATCTGTCTTCTGTTGTTTGTGATGTTTAATGACAAAATCCTCCCTCCCTTCCTCCCCTCCTCTCCCCTTCCCTTCCCGTTTCTGATGAAATCGTTCCCATAATTGTCAATGAATGAAAATCAACAAAGACACTATTGGCATTTGGGGATGGGCGTGTCTTTATTGTACAGATTTCTTGCTCATTGGATGATGTCCATTAGCCTTGGCCCCTGCCCACCAAAGGTAGCACCCGCATAAGCATCATGGTGACCAAAAACACTTCTATTAACTCCCTGGTTGATCTTGTTGATTTTCATAAACCAGGAAGCAAGAGGAGGAAAGAGTTTTTTTGGAAGCAAGTTGCCAAGGTTTTTGTTTAAAGAACCGAGAATCAAATGGAATAGAATTAATCTGATAGAAGGTGGAAAAGGGGCCCGTTGTCCCTTGCCTGCTTCAATCCCACAGGCTGGAAAAAAGGAAATACTCACGTTTCCAGATGTCCTTGTATCTATTGTGGGTCACAGACAGAGTCTAGGCAGGGATTTATAAGTGGAAGTCTGCTGAGGGCACTAGGAAGGAGTTGCTTTTCTTGATTAAAAAAAGATAGAAATGCACATCCTTTTTCTCTCCCTCCTGCCTTGAATATAAATGTGATGGTAGGAGCTACAGCAATTATATTGCAACCATAAGCAAATATCTATTTGAAGCAATATCAGCAACCCCCTACCTTTAGACTTCTTAGGATGTGAGAAAAATGGTCTTCCAACTCTTATTGTAAGTAGCAGCAGAAAGTGTTTCTGATACAGCACTATGTAAAATGATATTTGTAAAGTCTACATGATAATAAAGAAATATTTTTGTAATTTAATATTGGTGAAAAAGCAGAATGCATATGAGTATGTAGGGGTATTTCCCCCATATAATCCTTCCTTAAATGCTACAATAACATATTCATATGCAAAAAGGTACTCACAGAAATGATTGCAAATTGTTGAGTGGGGTTTTTTTTTTTTTTTTTTTTTTTGCATCATTGTCTAAGGCTTATTTTTGTTACATTTTTCTAGTCTATATTTTCCAAATTTTCTTTCATAAGTTTAGTACTTTTAAACAAAAGAACAATGTGTGCACACGATATACACACAGACACAGACGTGTGTATATTTGGAGCTAATGCAGCCTCTGGGTGCAGTCAGTAGTGGAAGGAGAATGTGTAGATCCTAAGAGGCAATCCTCTCACTCTATTGGGCTCCCCTGGATGTGCGTGCAGGGTTGTTGAGGGGTCTAAAACTCAACATGATGAGCGTACAGGAGCACTGCGATCATTCATCTTGTGATAATTAAATTGTGAAGCAGAGAAGCACAAGAACTATCTTCAAATATGTGCAGGACTCTCATGTGGAAATGCATAGTAGTTCTTTCTGTTCTTCATTCATTCATGCCAACTATTGACAGGGGTCATATGACAGGTAATGGGTGAGCCCACTATCAACCCCAAGCAGCCGTGGTTCCCTGCCTTCATAGAATGGGCAGTTTATGAATGGAAATAATAATTTATCATGTAATTACAAAAATATACCACTTTCAGTAATGATAAAACCTGTGAAGAAACAGTAGCGGGAGCTGTGAGAGGCAGAAACCTAATCTAGTTTGGAGAGTTAGTCTAAGACTTCTCTGAAGAAGCCTTGTTTGAGCTGAGGTCTGAAGAGCTAATTAGAAAAAGCAGACAAGAAGAGACTTTCAAACAAAGGCATTATGCAAAGGCCCTGGGGCCAGCGGGAAAGTTGCCCACCTGAGCAGAAAGAGGCCTGGGGCTCCTGCCGCACAGAGTATGAGGGCTTGAGCGGCCTGAGATGAGGCTGGTGAGGCAGGCAGAGGCCAGATCTTGTGGAATAAGGATTCTCAGCCCTACACTCCCTAAGAACCTTGGGCCATCATAATGGGTTTTAATCAGAGGAGAAGTATTATTTGGATAGTGAAAATTCCCTTTGGTTGTACTGGATATGCAAGTGGGTGGGGGTGAGTAGAAAATCCCCAGTTCTTCATCGCTCCAGAAGGGACTAGAGTCCATGGATGGAAGTGACAAGAAGATAGATTTTGGCTAAATATGAGAAAAAACTTTCTAATGATGAGATAAAAAATAATGATCACAGATTCAGCCATGACTAATCGCGATACGCTATACTGAGTCCACACACTAAAAATTTTTTCTATTCAATTCTCACAACAACCTTAGAGGGCAGAGACTGGTGTCATGCCACTTTACAGATTAAGGAAAGAGGCTCAGAGAGGTCAAGTGATCTACCAAACATCACACAGGCAATAGGTGGTCCAGTACTGGTTCCAGTACTGGAACTGAGTTTTGGCTACTGCTAACGCCCTTTCTTCCTCACTAAGCAACAATGCCTCCCTCCACCAAAAAAACACCTGCTCTCCCAAGTGGGAAGGGAAAAGTGGTGACTTCCTCCTTCAAGGGCTTCTTGCCCTGGGAACTTTTGCGTTTCCAAGAGTGATGGTGCTTGACTTGCTTCGCCTGACCTGGAGATGGCTTGGACTCTGAGAGAAGGAGGCCTTTCTCCTTGTGTCCTTTCCTAGGGAGCTGTGGATGTCTTTGTTTTCCTTCCTGCCTAAGATCACCCCCAACAAAATTGTGTTCTCTGTGTAGCTTGGAGACTCCCTCTTTCCCACAGTCCTTGGAGAGAAGCCAGTGGCTAAGAGCCCGGCTCTGGAGCTTTCAGAAAGCCTCCCTGGAGGCTGCCTCGCCAGGGAGATCTGCCTTCTGCTTTCTCTCAGGCACTGGGGGAACACAACTCCATTTCAGGGCTGAGGAGGTGAAGAAGAGGAGGCTCGTGAAGGTTGACCTTCTGTGGACCTGAGCCTGTGCCAATATAAACTACCTGGATCAAAGGAGCAGCATCCTTTGCTATTGGATGTCATTGGTTCACAGGAGAAAAGTGAGAGATTAAGAAGTTATCAGGTGGCTGGGCGCGGTGGTTCACTCCTATAATCCCAGCACTCTGGGAGGCTGAGGGCAAACAGATCACCTGAAGCCAGGAGTTCGAGACCAGCCTGGCCAACATGATGAAACCCTGTCTCTACTAAAAATACAGAAATTAGCCAGGCAGGGTGGTGCACTCCTATAATCCTAGGTGCTCGGGAGGCTGAGGCAGGAAAATGGCTCTAGCCCAAGAGGTGGAGGCTGAAGTGAGCCAAGATCACACCACTGCACTCCATCCAGGGCAAAAGAGTGAGACTCTTTCTCAAAAAAAATAAATAAATAAATAAAAAGTTATTAGATGCCACTGACATCCTTTCTGAAGTCACAGAGCAGCTGCTGCCCCATAACAACCCTGAATGTGATGAACATTTTGGGAGAAGGGATAATTTTTAAATATAGAAAAATGCTGCTTCTCTGCAAGAAAATTTGGTCTCTAACTTCATTTGACAGGTGTGATAGACTATGGTGGTTTTGGGGGGATACATGGTGTAAAGTAAAGCAAGAGAAGTAATAAGCATCTTGGCATTTATTCTTTATGTAGGAATATTTGTTCCTCAAAGTCAGACTACGTGGAATATTAGCATTTGAATAAATTATTCAACATCTTCTAGAGAAAGCAAGGGGAAAAATCTTTTCAGCATTATAACATGGCAATCTACAAGGTAGTAGAAAAAGAAGGCTGTCATTTTTTCTTCAATTACAAAAGGCAAATATTTATTATTTATAAGTATTCGCCTTGTATAGGCTTAAATGTTATTTATGAACCTGTTGCACAGTGATTTTCAATGTAACTCATTATTTTTAGCCTTAGGGTGTTGTAAAGGAGCACGGATATATTTAATGACACTCTGCTAGTCAGCGCAATTACACTGTAATCATTATGTAAAATGTGCTATTAATTAAACCAATTTCTAGTTAGAACATTCGCTTCTGCAGGGCTTAATCTTAATCTCCAGCAATCTTTCTCTCTGTTTTTCACCTATTAATTATATGATTACTCTTTAAGTTAGATATGATGTTTTTGTTTTTAAGCTTAATACCATCAAATAGGAATAAATGAGTCTGGTGTTTATGGGTCAAATGTTTCTATTTGTTGCACAAGAGAAAGGTTTAGTTTAAGGGTTGTTTTTTGTGTTGTTGTATTTTTTTAAAAATAAATCAAACACTTATATGTTCTCTTTTCTTCCTAAGTAGCACTAATCACAAAAATCCTTAGTTTTGTGACTTATAAAGCTCCCCAGTTTCACTTGAGTCATTGCTGTATTGAGCTTACACACTTTGAAATATCCTTTTCTTACTAAAAGGTGGTAAGATGCGGTACTATTTGAAGTCAGCATTACATTAAATGTAACCATTTTGTTAAAGAAACTCAAAGTAGGTTAAATAGTTGCCTTTCTGGTGGCTGGAGGAGGTAAATAGCCCCTCTTAAGGCCTTTCCACTGCTTCTCTTCCAAAAGCCATGTTTTACTTCTACTGCTGTGTTTCCAATGAGGGGGCGGGGGAAGCCGGCTTCCTAACATTTACTAATGATTCTTGCTGATGAAGGTTATAACAGCATGTCTTCCTTTTTAAAAAAATTCATTCTTCTCTCTCTTTCTAGAATGACCCCTTGTAGAAGGGAACTAAGGAGGAAGGGAAGGGAACAAACTTACCATACAGAGATGACAAGCAGGAAATGGGTAACGTTTCATTGTCTTCTTCTTTGTATGCCATCCATCTCCTGAGAGGTGGAGAGTGTTTTAAAAATCCTGAACAACTGGAATAGAAGTAGGACGCCTCTTGAACCAGTAAGAAAACACATCCCAGAGGAGACGCTTTTGAATCACATGTACAAGTCCCAGAAAACTTCTCTACAACCTTTACCTTTGTCCTTTAGGAGGAACAAAGTACTGTATAAAACCGTGTGGGGATTATTTTGACGAGAGTTGAAAAATGAAGGCTCTTATCCATTATTTAAATTCCTGTGTGCACCGCCCCCTCCACAAAGTGTGGGGGTAGGTATTCTCCATCAAGATGCCTGGAGTTTGGTTCAGTGAAAACCTTTCGGAGGGCCTGGGGATCTTGATTGTCCCTCAGTGCCCTGATGAAATGTTTTTATTCATCCTGCTTGCTGCCTGGAGTTGACACTGGTAATATCAATCATTCCCTGCCAGTGTATTAACATGGCTGCACCTGCTTAAACCATCCACATGTTGTAACTCACAAGAAGTTGGGAATCAAATGCAGTGTTATTTATGTACTCCCTTTACATGCCCCATACCACAGAAATTTCCACTCTGACACCACCTGCGAGGGAAAGGGATTTATCTATCAATGTGGAACACCCACTGAACCGGTATCACATCCAGCAAACAGTTATCACCTTATGAAGCGTCCACTGAAGCCCCGTGGCCTTGTTTCCAAATGATTAATTTCCCTTGGTTGCTGGTTTTAGTTGCAACATAGACTCACTGTGAAAGTTATGTTGTGTCAATGTCAGAAGTTCTCTGGCTAAAGAGGAAAGGACGATGGAGCCAAGTTCAAAAGCCTTAAAAGAAAAGGCTGACAATTGATTAAGAACTTTGTATTATAAAAAACACTACAATTAATGATAATGGGGGGAGTATTTGCATCACATATGACAAAAGGCTAGTGGTTCAATATACGAAGAGCCTTTACAAATCAAGAAGAAGGCTAATAACCCAACAGAAAGAAGGAGAGAAAGAAAAGCATAAACAGTATAGGAAAAAAATTCTAAATGGTCCTGAGTATATGGAAAAGATAATCTCACACCTGTTTTATAAAAGGCAGATCAAAACAAGAATATACTTTATTTATCAGAGAGATATAATTTTTAAAGTTTAATAACAGTGGAATTAGAGAGAGTGAGAGCACGGGGAAACAGGCACTCTCATGCCAAGTGTATGTACGTGAGTTGGGTGTTATCTCTTCAGATGAAAATTTAGCAATAATTATTAAGATGTAATGTGTGTACATCTTGGACTTAGTTCCATGCCAGGATGAATATATTTCAGCAAGAAAGTAACGCTATAAGTATAAAGGCATTTATTGCAGTCTAATTTTTACTTGCTAAAAACTATAAATACTTAAATATCCATGAGAAGGGGCTGGTTAAATAAATCAACCATTCAATGGAATACTATGTAGCTATTTAAAAGAATAAGGTAGATACATATGTAAAAATATAAAATAATTTCTATGATGTGTGATCTTGAGCAAATTACTTAATCTGTCTCTCAGTTACTTCATATGTAAAATAACAAACTTTAATAGTAAATCATAATAAAATATAATGATAAATAATAATTAAACGTCAACAATTAGAATAATAGTACCTACCTTAAAAGACTATTTTTTTTTTTTGAGACAGGGTCTCACTCTGTTGCCCAGGCTGGAGTGCAGTGGCATGATCAAGGCTCATTGCAGCCTCAAACTCCTGGGCTTAAGCAGTCTTCCCACTTTGGCTTACCAAGTAGCTGGGACTGTAAGTGTACACAACTGATAGATTTGACTCTGTGTCCCCACCCAAATTTCATCTCGAATTTTAATTCCCATAATCTCCATATGTCGAGGGAGGGTCCAGGTGGGAGGTGACTGGATCATGGGGACAGTTTCCCCCAGGCTGTTCTCATGATAATGATAATGAGTGAGTTCTCGTGAGGTCTGATGGTTTTGTGAGACGGTTTTCCTGCTCTTGCTAGCTCTTTCTTGCCTGCCGCTATGTAAGATTTGCCTGCCGCTATGTAAGATGTGCCTGCCTCCCTTTTGGCCATGATTATAAGTTTCTGGAGGCCTCCCCAGCCATGTGGAACTGTGAGTCGATTAGACCTCTTTATAAATTACACAGTCTTGGGTATGTCTTTGTAGCAGTGTGAAAACAGACTAATACAACAACCATGTCTGGCATTTTTTCCCACATAAAGATAAGGTCTTACTATATTGCCCAGGCTGGTTTCGAACTCCTGGAGTCAAGCAATCCTCCGGCCTCAGCCTCCCAAAGTGCTGAGATTACAGGTGTGAGCCACTGTGCTCAGTCTAAAAGACAATTATGAGGAAAAAGATAAGTTAATATATGTATATAAAATGCTCAGACTAGCTGGCACATAGTAGATGCTATGTGTTAATTTTAAATATTATTTTATTATGTTGTTTCATATTTCTATGTAAAAAAGCAAATTTCAAGAAGGCATGTAGACTGTGAAAAAGCAAATGCATAGACAGCTCTGAAAGATATAGAGAAAACCACAGATAGCAATTAATCTATGGAGTGAGACTTCTGCTGTCCGCTTTATACCCTTCTGTATAAGCTTGCTTTGGTTTTACAATTTTTAAAAATGCAAGAACAAAACAAAAAACAAACACTGTGTGAATTAGGGATTTAAAAAGGACAAAGACAAAGAAAGATGTTCTTCCAGAAGATATTTTTCATCATTCATTCAAAGAACATGCGTTGGATATCTCCTGTGTTTTAGGCACTGGTTATAAAAGCTGAATAAGATATGGTGATAATGATTCCTCACAAGTGCACTGTCTAATAGGGGAGACAGATACATAAGAAAAATACTCAAATTGCTGAGGGAGCCCAGGGAGGGAAGTAATAAATTCTGGTGGTAGTATCTGGCTGGGTTTTGAAGGATTAATAAGGAGTTTTCCCGGTGGGCATATGGAGTTGAGAAGGCAAAACTAATGTATGGTGAGAGAAGTCAGAATTGTGTTTGTTTTTAGGGTAGAAGGGGGATTGATTGGGGCAGGGGCACAAGGGAACTTTCTAGGGTGATGGAAATCTTCAAAGGAATGTGGGTTATATAAGTAGATACAGTTGTTAAAACTGACCACACTGTGCAATGAAGATATATGCATTTTACCATATGCAGGGATACCTTCATTAAAAAGAAAAATAAGAAATAAAGGATGAATATATGAATGAATAAGACCAGAAAGGGAAATAGCAGTGTTGTTGTGTATACATAAGTGGTATCCCAGACAAGAGGAGACAGAAGACTGAACTGAGGGTGCAGATAAGGTAGGAATGGTAGTATTGTAGGTACCTGGTGCCAGCCCTGGCTACTTGATAATACATGTTAATCCAACCCAACTGAGGGCTTCCAACACCCTGATAGGCGGGCAGTCCACTTCCTACCTTCAAGGAGCCTCCATTGCAAAAGCAGGGAGCCTTCTAGACGGGAGGGACCTTGCTCAGATTGAAGCCCCTGAAGACTTGGAGCCACCCATTCCAAGCGGTCCATCACTGCCTGCACCCATAGGAAAGGCTCCATCACTAGGTCTTTCAGGCCTTGGCATAATGGTGAATGTAATCTTCACATGAGGGTGGCTTGTCCTTGAAAAATTTCTCCAATACATTAAGCACAACCATTCTTGGCTCATCTGTCAGGCGTGTGCACACATATTTTTGTGGCCTCTCTTATTTCATGTGCAAGCTTCTGTTAACAGACTACAGCGACAACAAACTCTCCTCTTTCATTTCTGAGCCAGCCTGTGCTGGGATTCCTCTCTGGGCCTCAGTAGAGTCTAAGTATTTTCTTCCTGTATCATCTCTTTTAGTCCCTAGAGGGTTTGCTTGCTTGCTTGTTTCATTGTGTTTTTTGAGAAATTTCAGGTTCAGAGAAAAATTGCACAAGAAGTACAGCATTCACATATTCTGCTCCCACAGTTTCTTTTATTGTTAACTTCTTCCATTAGTGTAGCACATTTGTTACAACTGGTGAACCAATGCTGATACATTATTATTAATTAAAGTCCATAGCTTACATTAGGGGTCACGCTCTGTATTGAACAGTTCTACGGGTTTTGACAAACATACAATGTCCTAGTTCCACCATTACATCCCTCCTATTTATCCCTTACCTCAACCACCCCTGAACCTGTGGCAATCACTGATCTTTTAATGTTTCTGTGGTTTTGCCCTAGATGGTTTTTAAGTTCTTCGAAAAACTGACAACCTTTGAAATCATCTGCAGACATTACAATATATAAGCTTTTAAATATATCTGTTTTTGATTTTTTAGATTGTATTCTGAAATATTACAAAGAAAAGGGGAGTATTTGTATTATCCAGTTAATTTAGTGTATAAAGAGAGATATATTTATTTATTCATTCACTTATTCATTCAACAAATCAACAAATATTTGTTGTAGCTTTTTCTGTGCCAGACGTTGCACTGTATCAAAGTTAAATGAGATAACTCACTCTGGAGGCAATAGCATGCAATGGAGTAAGTACTTAATATCAAGAAGAATGATCCCTGACAGTCATTGCACACTTACTATGTGCTACACAGCCCTAATAACATTCAGTTGCATTATCACATGTAATGCTCACACAATAAAAACTTTTAAGAGGGAGGTATTAGATTATTCCCATTTCAGACTCCAGGAAATGAATCAACTTGTCAAAAGGCTCACAGCTAATAAATTGTGGAGCCAAAACTTGACTTCATACTCCTTCCAACTTCAAGGCTCACACTCCTAACCACTGCTCCATACTACTTGAGAATATGAGTCCTGGGTTCAAACCCCTTTACTGGCTGTCCGACCATAGGCAAATAATTTACTTTCTCAGAGCTTCAACCTGGCGCCCCATTTAGTTGGAGGGCCCTTTTCCTCATTTCTATTTAGAAAACTCGTACCTTCTTTCAAAGTCTAGTGCACCTGCTACATCCTAGAGAAGCTGGTCTACCTGAACCCCTCAGCTCCACTTGCCCCTTCTCTTCTCCAGCTCCACTCCCCACCCTGACAGCAGTGACTGCCTTCTTTCCACCCCTGGGCTTGTTCGCCCTGAGTACAGTCCATGGCCCAGCCTGTACCACCTTGTGTTCTGGATGTTCATGTATCTCTCACATTACACTAGCATTTCTCAGCATTTCTCATACAATTTCTCCATATTCATGCATCCTCTATATGTTATTTCTTTCATCTCTTTCTCTGATTCAGTTAATTTTTTGCTCCAGAGCCCTAAAGAATAATATTCTAGCAATAATGAGCATGAGGAATTAGTTATATGCTTTTACTAATACATATTAAAAGAAATACTTAACTACTTAAATTTAAAAAATCGATTGCTGGGCCGGGCGCAGTGGCTCACGCCTGTAATCCCAGCACTTTGGGAGGCCGAGGCAGGTGGATCATGAGGTCAAGAGAATGAGACCATCCTGGTCAACATGGTGAAACCCCGTCTCTATTAAAAATACAAAAAAATTAGTTGGCATGGTGGCGTGAGCCTGTAGTCCCAGCTACTCGGGAGGCTGAGGCAAGAGACTTGCTTGAACCCGGGAGGCGGAGGTTGCAGTGAGCCGAGATCGTGCCAATGCACTCCAGCCTGGGTAACCAGAGCGAAAGTCCATCTCAAAAAAAAAAATTGATTGCTATGCTGTCTCTAACCGTCTCACCACCATCAGAGATACACACCTAACACTTAGGGAAACCCCACTTGAGTCTGACACCTTCCTGAAGACTGGGACTTCACATCCCCAGGACTGAGCACAGCTGTTGGTACATAGCACAAGCTCAATAAATGTTGAAGTAAATGAAGCAGAGAGTTAGTAAATGAGTGGGATTTTGGAGATAGTGTCTAGACTTCCATCAAAGTTTTTCTGATGCTTATAGAATAGTGGTCATGGAGCTAGAGCTTAATAGGAAATGGAGGGTTTTAATGACACAGCTAGTGCAAGACTGGGGTGTAGTGGTCATCAGGTGAGAGCCTGCCTTCAAGGGAGGAATAGGCAGCTATCCACAAAGAGTGTGCAAGCAGGACAGCTTCTCTGAGTAGAACCCGTGGCGGACACTGACAGTTGCCCACATGGCATGAATTTGAGGGGCCCTAGAAGGTCATCTGTCCCCACTGACGAGGGATCCATTCCTTAATGGGATGTATTGCCTTCTACCTTTTAAACTGCAGATGTCTCTAATTCCTTTAAAATAAATTGATCTTTGATTGTCCCAAGGTAAAGCCCCTTTGTGGATGTTTGAGGAAATCTTACTAAACACAGACTCACATCTCCATTTTTTTTAGGGCTGACAAATAGGGAAAAAGGAAAGAATGTTTATTGAGTGCCAGGAACTGTGACAGACATTGTGACCATTTTTTATGCCTTATTTCATTTCATTTTTATGCCTTCCTTCAAATGCCTTATTTCATTTAATCCTTACAGCAGCCCAACGTCATGTTAGAAGTGAGGAGGCCCAGGCTTGAGAAGCTTAAATGACTTGTCTGAGGTCATTCTAGCCCCAACTTGGTAGAGCTAGGATTTGAACATAAGGCTTACATTCTTTCTGCTATACAGCCCACCAGTTCTTTTTCAGCCTATGTAAGTAAACACCTTTCATGTCTACCATGGCAGAAAGCCCTGAACTTCAGTGAGTTCCACATGCCCCTCATTTACAAAGACACTAATAACACGAGATAAAGTAAAGTACTTAACTCATTGCCTAGTACACAGAAAGTGCTCAATGTACGGTTTGATTATTAATAATCTCAGCTATGTTATCAGTGGCATGGGAATACAAACGAAGGTAATCATAGGGAAATCGTGGGCTCAGAGTAAGTATCATTAAGGAATAAGTATCATTTTCTTAGCCTTAAGTTAAGTAGCCCATTTAAAGGACATTGGCTGTTACTCTCAATGAAATGGGTGCCCCTGAAGGCGTTGAGCAGAACGGTAGATTGATTTATGTTAGGAAAGAATCACTTTTGGCTTTTGTGTTGACACTAGGAGGAGATGTAGGCTCAGGAAGACCTGGCAGGTGCTATGTATTACAAGATAGGCAAGAGCTGCTGAGGGCTCACAACAGCATGCTAGCAGTGCAGAAGGTGAGAAGTGGTCAGCTTCTGATTAGACTCTGAAGGTAAAGCCAAGTGGATTTCCTGATGCTCTGGATGTGGATGTCAGATAAGAAGGATGCCAAGAATGGCTCCTAGGTTCATGGCCTGAAAATCAAATTGCTATCAGCCAACTTCCTTCCTTCCATAAATACATATTGAAGGAGAAATCTAGTCATTCCTTCCTAAGGAACCAGAGAGCCAAGGAGGCAACTGGTAGAGTCACTGCCTGGAAAGAATGCCACTCTGGCCTTACCCAAAATAGAGGCCTTAGCCTGAAGAGCAGAAATCCTGAAGAATGGGAAGGTGGGGAGGAGAAACAAGACAGCTTGAAACCAACATTGTCCTGGAGCCTGGGCCACACTCTGCCTTTCCTCCCTGTATTTATCAGTCCTGCCCAGGGGCAAGCTCCTGCCCTTACCCCAGTGTGTAGGGAATACCTGGGCCTGATCCTTATGAATGTACATTTAGGAAATATTTTCTCTGTAACAATCTCACTTGGAGTGTTTTGCAGGTCCAGGCACTTGGGAAGCAATGCCTGTTGTTCGAGGGCTGCAGGCGTTTTCTTTCCTAACTTTGTTTCCAGCCTGCTTCTTTCTAAATGAATCTAGTGAACATATTCAGGCTCATGCAGAGGAGGAAGCTTTCTGAGGAAAGGGCAGGCAGCCGGCAAACTCCAGCTGGTGAACTGTTTGCAGTAACTCTATTTTTAATATACATTGCTGACCCTAATGATGGTGTATTGAGATGAGGGCAAGAAATGTCTGATCAAGTGGAGATTAATTTTTGACTCTGTCGCCCAGAATGCATGAAAATGCACTCCTTTTCCTATTTAGACTCCCAGGATGCTTTGATTGATTGACTAGTTTACAAATGAAGGTGATAAAATTAGGTTGAAGACCACATACATTTCTTAAAATGAGACTGGCTGGTCGTGGAGACAATGAGGTTTGGACAGATTGTATTGCTGGTTTAGGCAATCTTCTGAGCATGTCAAGATTTATAGACCTGTACTGTAATGTTACAATTGCAGCTCACTGATATAGGTTTCTTTTCAAATTCTTTCCCATTTTATTTGAAAAAGGCCATTAGAGAGTTATAGACTATTGAAAAAGCTTTTTCTTTACTAACCCTTAATAAACTCTTCCAAACAAGGACTACTGCATTTTTATATTAAATTTAGACCAACATCTATAAAACATGCTATCCCAGGTTGGATAATTTGATTATTATTATCTAAATGGAGTTATGGTTCATATTGGTTTGCAGTAATGTACATAGTAAATAAAATATAAGTTGAGATTTGTATAAGATCACAGGACACTGGGTTTCCTTTTTGTTGTTTTTTTCTGTAAGCCCTTCTTTGGGGGAATTTCAGCCAATTTTCCCTGAGATGAGAAATTAAAAAAAAGGGGGGTTCTAGTGGTTAAATTCATGCTGCATAGTACTAAAAACAAATTGCTGTTAATACTTGCTTGTTTTCATCATCATAGAAGAAAGCTACAATGTCTTAGGAGTTACCCAACTAATAAGATTTACCAAGGGGACCGAAAAAGCATGAGAAAATACTCAGCAGAATTAGAAACAATTATTCCACTGTAAGTTATGATGGGAGAAATAATAGATGAGATTCTGAAGTTATTTATGAATTAGTCAATTCTGTTTCATACATTTTTGCCATCAAAATAACTTATGAAATCATTTTCCAGGCCCATAGCATTTTATGAGAGTTCTGTACTTGGTTAAAGATTTTCTTCTAGGGCTTTCTGCAACTACTCTGAATTCTTTGGCAATGCTCAGATTTTTGACCTGTTTTCTAACTCTGAGGTCAAACCACTGGCAGTGCCAGAACCTTCCCTGAAGTTAGCAGGCTGGAGTTGTATACAGAGAGGTTCTAAGGATTTTATGAGTTTAGCAGGAGGGACCCAAAGAGGGTGGGGAGTGTCAAATACAGTGATGTGGATGAAGGGCTCAGCTAGAGCCTGGCACTCAGTAGGTGCTTAGGAGGTTATGACAATTACTGTCATTACTAATATTATTTTCACTATGCCTCTTTAAGGGGCAAGATTATTTCACTATGCCTCTTTAGGAGGCAAGATTTTTAGGGGGCAAGATTAGCACAGCTTGAGTCCAAAAATCTAGACTCTTGCTAACGCGATGTATGACCTTGAGTGAATCCCTTACTATCTCTGTTTCTCTGTCTTTAGGATGCTCAGCTGCTTCCAGGGGCCTTTTTCTCGGGAGTCAAATGAACTAACAGACACAAAAGCTCTTTGAGAAGTACAGAGTGCTATAGGAATATCAGTAGTCATTTTAGAATCATTTCAAGGTACCTGCTCTGTGGCCCTTTTGAAAGTGGAAAGTGGACCAGTGTCAACAGTCAGTAAGGATGAGGGGTACCAAGGGCAATTGCAAGGGGGTTGCCAGTGTGAGCGAAAGGATTTAAGGGGGCTTAGAGTCACGCGATTCGAGAACCCAGCAGAGCACCAGACTGCCGCCCCTGATTTAGTTTAAAAGTGGGTGAACTTTGAAATGCAGAGCATCATTTCTGCAGAAGGTCGTCATATTTCTTGATGATTTACACGAAGAAGTCTGGGACTGTGCTGGGTTCGTTTTAGATCCTCCAGTGCCAAGAGAAAATATGCTGATGGAAGGGATAGTGCCTGGGTGGCTGGTAGAGACTCCGAGTGCCAAAAGAAACGGCAGATATGGGCTGAGTGCCTTTCTGCGAAGCTGCTGATGGCATCTTCAGGCCTTCTCAGTCTCTTTCTGGAAGACTTTGCAGTTTGGGATTTTGGATAGAAGGGTGTCTCAACTGATTTTTACCTTTCTTAAGCACCTGGCAGAAATATTAGTTTAGGCTGCAGCTGGGAGACAGTGGAGCTTCCACAGAGGTGGCTGGCACAGAAAGAAGTCCTGTCCATCATCCCTTGTTATGGAGGTCCCGCTTGTAGCCTGCTTGTTGTCAGGAAATGGTCCACAGCCTAACCTCAGGACAAAAAATTAAAAAGCTGCCTCTGGTTGCCACTTATCAAATATATTCACATATTAATATTTTAAGGGTTCAAAGGCAGTGCCAAATTTCTCAATGACATTCTGTAACTCAATTAAATATTTCATTTATGTGTAAGGATATACTTTTATTGGCTCCTTCCTTCCTTCCTTCCTTCCTTCCCTCATTGTAGAGACAGGGTCTCGCTATGTTGCCTAGGCTGGTCTTGAACTCCTGGGCTGAAGTGATCCTCTTACCCCGGCCTCTCAAAGTGCTGGGATTATAGGCATGAACCACTGGGTTCAGCCCTTTTTTTCTTTCGAACCCATGGGTCTCAATGAAACTATTTTCATTTTGAATGAAAAGAAAGACAAAGATTGCATAGATTTTTACTTGTCATGGACTGACTCTTATGGAAAGAAGGCTGCCGTCACTGCAGTGTAGACAATGTAGAATCCCACCTGGCAAAGGCTGGGCAGTTCAGGGAAATCATGCTGAATGGGAGGCGACTAAGTCCAGGCCTCCAGTGGCAGCAAACCTGGTGAGCTGAGGGCTCTGGAAATCTGGATGGGAGAGAGGCAGGGGCTCATCAACCCTCCGGGGTCCTCCCACCAATTGTCCCTGAGGGTGGGGCATGTCTAATGTGGTGTCTGCCACATCCCCCACGTTAGAGACAAGTGGCTGTTTCCTTCTTACTCCATCACCCTTGCAACCCTCCTGCCAGATACAGTGACGCCATCAGTTGCAGAGTAAGGGATGGTACCTTCCGCTCTGGCATGATGTCATTTGCCTATGGGTAATCTTTCTAAATGTTTGCCAGAAAGCTATGAAATCTTAGCCACAGAGGTATTTAAAGGTTTGGATAAGTTTGAAACACAGCGATTTTTCAATTTTATAAGCTAACCAATCCAGGGGCCTGTTAGTCTACAACTGTCTGCCATCTTTCTCAGGGTGTCAGAGAAAATCGAGTGACGGATCACTTTTCGGTGTCACTGCTCCAGACTGGTGACAATCAGTGAAATGATTGTGTCTGCCTCTACACATATCTGTAATTGATTGCCCAAACCCTACGACTCTCTTTCCCAGTTGATATGATGGAACATTGGAGTGAAATCACTCTCGATGAGGAGGAGCCAGGTCCATTTGTTATTTACTTCCCTGCCTGCTTCTTTCTCCCCATCCAGTGCCAATTGTCCCACAAGAGCACATTATGGTAATCAGCCAGAATGTATGTATAGAAATCAATCAAGGTGAGAGCCGTCACAAGAGTTATGACATTACAAAGTCTGTTTGTAACTTTTGATTTATGGAAGATTTTCCATTTTATAAATTGGGAGTGAGGCATGTTGGGATGGTTTAACCCTTGAATTCCCCTACAAGGAAAATACATCAGGCATTAAAGCTAATAGACAATAGGGCATTTTAATTATCCAGTGCCTGGAAATAACTGGAGTTCTTTCATGTTTGGTTTGTGACTTTAGAAATACTCTCCCACTCTCCGAACACATTCTTTGTTCTTCTTGCAAAATTGGCTCATTTTTTGGAGAGTAAAGACATGACAAATTGCCATTTAGGACTGATCCCCACACACAATGCTTTCTTCTGCCATGAGCCTGAGAATCAACCATGCCACAGCAGTGTTTCTGGGGAACTTTCCTCATTGTCACTCAGAGAGGGTGACTCAGGGAAAAGACTCCACAGACACCAACTCTGAGGCCTGTAAGAGACTTGACATGATAGTCTCATCCCTTTGTATTTTTTTTTTTTTTTTTTTGAGATGGAGTCTTGCTTTGTCGTCCAGTTTGGAGTGCAATGGCGTGATCTCCACTCACTGCAATCTCTGCCTCCCGGGTTCAAGCAATTCTCCTGCCTCAGCCTCCTGAGTAGTTGGGACTACAGGCGCCTGCCACCATGCCCTGCTAATTTTTGTATTTTTTAGTGGAGACAGGGTTTCACCATGTTGGTCAGGCTGGTCTCGAACTCCTTACCTCAGGTGATCTACCTGCCTCAGCCCTGTCTAATTTTTTACAGAATTGCTGAAGACGGGCAAAACCAGATTCAAGCCATTTTTCCAATGTGGACAAAGCAGTATATAGTATTTTGTTACTAATTACTCCTCTTTCTTAGGTTCAGCAGCTATCACAATCATAGCTTTAAAAGAGGCCAGAAAGAGGTTACTATTGTCAGCTGATCATATTAAAATTTAGACCTTTTATGTTCATCTAGTGCATCAGTCATGACAACCATTTCACAAAGTATGTTGGGCTCGTATTGATAGTCCCATGTTGCAGTTGTGGAAACAGAACCAAAAGCTGGAAAATCTTTGTCCAAGAGCACACAGCTGTTATCCACAGCATGAGACTTGGGGGTGTGGTGGGGGTGTGGGGCAGGTTTATTGACTCCATGTCCAGTACTATTTAATTTAACTGAATTCAATTTGTATTTGGGATACCCATCACATGCAGAGCACAGTGTTAGATGTGCTTCCTTTTTACCCCAATTTCTGATGGCCAACCATCCCCTGAGTCATGAAAGCCCACCCAGCTGTGAGTTTTAGCTTCTGTCATTTTGTCTCAGTAACTCCCTGTCCTCCTTCACAGAACAAGTCTCTCTGCATTGCTGCGCACTGTGGGAAGAGCACCCCAGCGTATTCATGACCCACGGCTAAAACATGGTTTCCCCTGCTGAGAATGAGCTCAGGGAGGAAAAATATTTGTCCTGTTTCAAGGTCACTGGATCTGCTTTTTGCCTGGCTATTTGACCATATTATCTTGTATAGAACTAAAGTTCTGTTTCCTTTTTTATTAGCATGGTGGACCTATTCAGCTTAAGCTCTTTTTTTTTTTTTCCTAATGTGAATCTTAAACCTAATAAGAATGCAGATCCCAGCAGACCTACTCTCTCTCTTATAATCTATTAGGAACATGAGATTGCCGTCTCTGGAAAACTTAAAAAACCATTTAAAAACAAAAAGATGAATAAATGAAAATGTTATGAACCTGGAAATGTTAATTAAGCCATTCTCAAAGAACAGGCTTTCCAGCCCAGATTAAAACATCCCATCACTTTTAAATAGTTAACATCTTTCTCCTTGAAATAAGTCCAAATTAAGGACAAAATCATTATAAAAAGAAATAGTAAAGGGACCAGAAAATGGTGCTAAGAATTTGGCTATCAACCGAATACTCAAGTTAGAGCAAACTACGAAGGCCAAAGCCATAAAGTGAAGTCTATTTCCAGACATACTGTAGTTATTGCCAAGCAATAGTCTGGGTACATTGACATAGATTCATAGAACGTAGAGGCCCACAGATCATCCTGCCGAATCCTTTCACTTTTTGAGATTGGGGAACTGAGACCCAGAGAGGGTAAGTCATTTTCTTGAAGTCGTTTAATAGAGTTGAGGCTAGAACCTAAAACTCTAGACTCCCAATCCAGTGCTCTTTCCACTGCATACGCAACCCTGCAAAATGATTACAAAGCAATAGTAATACTAACAATGACAATAACTTTTCAAAGGTATTGTATCTATACCATCTTATCTAGATATGTGTCTCCCAGATTGTTTTCTTTTTCAGTAAAGAAATAAAAGAGAGCCTTGTTAGGATATTATTCCATTAACAATCCTAGCCCTCTGAAACATAGACACAAACTGAAATACAAAGATAAAAAGACTGAGTCCCCAGAGTAGCTGCAACCAAGCCCATGCACTAAATGTCATTCACTGAGCAACATGGAAGGCGTCTTTAGGCTCTTCTCAGTATTATTTATTCCATTTGACATATAATTCCAAGTAGATTTGAAGCAGAAAGTTGGTTGGTAGCAGCCTGACAGCAGGAAGAGGCAGCTGTCATTTCTTACTGATGGCCATTAGAATTGACAACTGGTAGCCTACCAGTGGGGAAGCAGATGGGAAAACTGTAAAACAAGAAATGAGAACTAAAAGAACAGTACTATGGGGCCACTTTATTTGGGGCAGAAAGGTCTACAAAACTATCTTCTGGGGGTCAGGCACGGTGGCCTACACCTATAATCCCAGCACTTTGGGAGGCCAAGGTTTGCGGATCACCTGAGGTCAGGAGTTTGAGACCAGCCTGGCCAACGTGGTGAAACCCCATCTCTACTAAAAAAAAAAAAATAATAATACAAAAATTAGCCAGGCATGGTGGCATGTGTCTGTAATCCCAGCTACTCAGGAGGCTGAGGCAGGAGAATCGCTTGAACCTGGGAGGCAGAGGTTGCAGTGAGCCCAGATTGCATCATTTGCACTCCAGCCTGGGCAACAAGAGTGAAACTCCATCTCAGAAAAAAATTATCTTCTGAGGACACCATTGTACTGTGTCAAAGTACAACAATAATAACTAACAACTATGGGGGAAATGAGAGGAGGAATAAACTTTGCCGGGAAGATAAAATAAGTAAAAATAAATATCAATTTTAATAGAATTCCTGGCAACAAAACATTAAAAATGTTCAGTTTTTTCTTTCTGTTAATAAGAAACAGGCCCCACAAAAACAGTAATCACTGTAAGTGAGCAACTCCTATGATGGTTCAATATGCACTTGTGCAGTCACTTGATTTATCCTTTGTCTTCCTGGAGTTAGATGGAATACGGGCTCTATTCTTAGAAAAAAAAAACAAACCCTGATTTTCTGTCATGTATGTACATTTTTCTGGATCTTTGTAATGACCTTGTGGGTAAAACTATCATTCTTTTTTCTTTGGTGTGAAAAAAATGAGGACCAGAGAGGTTAAGGGACTTCTTAAGGGAAAACAGCTGTCTAGGATCCAAATCAGAACTAGAATGTAGTCCTCATGACTACTGGTTACTGAGCTTCCTCTTTCTATGATAGCGTGCTGTCTCCTGTATAACTTGTCATGGTTTAAATTTCTGCTTATTCTTTCCCACCCTTGCCAGAAAGGATGCAATTTCTGTACTTGCCTTTGCACACTATGGTGCATCTTGAAGGTTAGGCTAACATGCCATTGTTCAGTTCCATTCCACGCACTCTCATTTCCTAAAGACCTCCTTCACTCATTCAGTTAAATATTCTTGACATCTAGTGCATGCCAGGCATTTGAGACACTGTGATGAGCACCTGCCCTCAAAAAACCCAGAGAAACAAAAAAGAACCTTATGTTCCAGGAGGAAAAATAGATGCATACACAACTAAATGTATACATAAAGCAGGCTTTGGTAAATGTCAGCTGTAACAGAGACACAAGCAAAATAAGGAAGCACAAAGGAGAGATTGATTCCAACTGGCAAGGCAAAGAGATGATGTGGGAGAATCTCTTCCTAGAGTTCACATTTCAGATAGACCTTCACAATTGAGTACTTTATTTTGAACTGTTCTGTATTAGTCAGCGATTGCTATGATAATTTGGTATAACAAACAACCCCAAAATATCAGTGGCTTACAATAGCAAACATTTTATTTTTTGATTGTAGGTCTGTGGGTCCCTGGGCAAGCTCTGTGTCGAGTTAATGAGCTAGGTTCAGGTTAGCTTTACGTGTTTTTCATTCTGGGACCCAGCGTGGAGGGGCAACAGCTGCCTGTTGAAAGCATACTCTTCTAATGGTGTAGGGCAGGGCACAAAAGATGATACCCATTTCTTAATGGGAGAAATGTGCCATTTTTCTTTCCTTTCTTTTTTTTTTTTTTTTTTTGAGACAGAGTCTCACTTCATCACCCAGGCTGAAGTGCAGCGGTTCAATCTTGGCTCACTGCAACCTCTGCCTCCTGGGTTCAAGTAATTCTCGTGCCTCAGCCTCTCAAGTAGCTGGGATTACAGGCATGCATCACCACACCCATCTAATTTTTGTATATTCAGTAGAGACAGGGTTTCACCATGTTGGCCATGTTTGAGATTACCGGTATGAGCCACCATGCCTAGCCAAAAACATACCCTGTTTCTTTACATATATATATATATATATCTATATATATTTATTTATTTATTTATTATTGCACTTTAGGTTCTGGGGTACATGTGCAAAACATGCAGGATTGTTGCATAGGTACATACATGGCAATGTGGTTTGCTGCCTCCATTCTCCCGTCACCTATATCTGGCATTTCTCCCCCTGTTATCCCTCTCCAACCTCCCTACCCCCTGCTGTCCCTCCCCTATTCCCCCGCAACAGACCCCAGTGTGGGATGCTCCCTTCCCTGTGTCCATGTGTTGTCATTGTTCAACACCCACCTATGAGTTAGAACAAGCAGTGTTTGATTTTCTGTTCTTGTGTCAGTTTGCTGAGAATAATGGTTTCCAGATTCATCCATGTCCCTACAAAGGACACAAACTCATTGTTTTTTATGGCTGCATAGTATTCCATGGTGGATATGTGCCACATTTTCCTTGTCCAGTCTATCATTGATGGGCATTTGGGTTGGTTCCAGGTCTTTGCTATTGTAAACTGTGCCATAATGAACATACATGTACATGTGTCTTTATAATAGAACGATTTATAATCCTTTGGATATATCCCCAGTAATGGGATTGCTGGGTCAAATGGAATTTCTATTTCTAGGTCCTTGAGGAATCACCACACTGTCTTCCACAATGGTTGAACTAGTTTACACTCCCACCAACAGTGTAAAAGTGTTTCTATTTCTCCACATCCTCTCCAGCATCTGTTGTCTCCAAATTTTTAGATGATCGCCATTCTAAATGGCGTGAGATGGTATCTCAGTGTGGTTTTGATTTGCATTTCTCTAATGACCAGTGATGATGAGCATTTTTTCACGTTTGTTGGCTTCATATGTGTCTTCTTTTGAAAAGTATCTGTTCATGCCCTTTGCCACTTTTGAATGGGTTTGTTTTTTCTTGTTAATCTGTTTTAGTTATTTGTAGATTCTGGATATTAGCCCTTTGTCAGATGGGTAGGTTGCAAATTTTTTTGCCCATTCTGTTGTTTGCTGGTTTACTCTAATGATTGTTTCTTTTGCTGTACAGAAGCTCTGGAGTTTAATTAGATCCCATTTGTCTATTTTGGTTTTTATTGCCAATGCTTTTGGTGTTTTAGTCATGAAGTCCTTGCCTGAGCCTATGTCCTGAATGGTTTTGCCTAGGTTGTCTTCCAGGGTTTTTATGGTGTTAGGTCTTATGTTTAAGTCTTTAATCCATCTGGAGTTAATTTTAGTGTAAGGTGTCAGAAAGGGATCCAGTGTCTGCTTTCTGCACATGGCTAGCCAATTTTCCCAACACCATTTATTAAACAGGGAATCTTTTCCCCATTGCTTGTTTTTGTCAGGTTATCAAAGATCAGATGGTTGTAAACGTGTGGCATGGCCTCTGAGGCCTCTGTTCTGTTCCATTGGTCTATATCTCTGTTTTGGTACCAGTACCATGCTGTTTTGATTACTGTAGCCTTGTATAGTTTGAAGTCAGGTAGCGTGATGCCTCCAGCTTTGTTCTTTTTGCTTAGAATTGACTTGGTTATGTGGGCTCTCTTTTGGTTCCATATGAAGTTTAAGGTGGTTTTTTCCAGTTCTGTGAAGAGGGTCATAGGTAGCTTGTTGGGGATAGCGTTGAATCTATAAATTACTTTGGGAAGTATGGCCATTTTCACAATATTGATTCTTCCTAACCATGAGCATGGAATGTTTTTCCATCTGTTTGTGTCCTCTCTTATTTCATTGAGTAGTGGTTTGTAGTTCTCCTTGAAGAGGTCCTTTACAACCTTTGTTAGTTGTATTCCTAGGTATTTTATTCTCTTTGTAGCAATTGTGAATGGCAGTTCATTCTTGATTTGGCTCTCTTTAAGTCTGTTATTGGTGTATAAGAGTGCTTATGATTTCTGCACATTGATTTTGTATCCTGCGACTTTGCTGAAGTTGCTTATCAATTTCAGGAGATTTGGGGCTGAAACAATGGGGTCTTTCAAATATACAATCATGTCATCTGCAAATAAAGACAATTTGACTTCCTCCTTTCCTAACTGAACACCTTTGTTTCTTTTTCTTGCCTGATTGCTCTGGCTAGAACTTCCAATATTATATTGAACAGGAGTGGTGAGAGAGGGCATCCTTGTCTAGTGCCAGATTTCAAAGGGAATGCTTCCAGTTTTTGTCCATTCAGTATGATATTGGCTGTGGGTTTGTCATAAATAGCTTTTATTATTTTCAGATATGTTTCATCAATATCTAGTTTATTGAGAGTTTTTAGCATAAAGGCTGTTGAATTTTGTCGAAGGCCTTCTCTGCATCCATTAAGATAACCATGTGGTTTTTGTCTTTTGTTCCGTTTATGTGATGGATTACATTTATAGACTTGTGTATGTTGAACCAGCCTTGTATCCCCAGGATGAAGCCTACTTGATCGTGATGGATAAGCTTTCTGATGTGCTGTTGCAATCGGTTTGCCAGTATTTTATCAAAGATTTTTGCGTCTGTGCTCATCATGGATATTAGCCCGAAGTTTTCTTTTTTTGTTGAGTCTCTGCTGGGTTTTGGTTATCAGGATGATGTTGGTCTCATAAAATGATTTGGGGAAGGTTCTCTCTTTTTGGATCATTTGGAATAGTTTCAGAAGGAGTGGTACCAGCTCTTCTTTGTATGTGTAGTAGAATTTGTCTGTGAACCCATCTGGACTTGGGCTTTTTTTGGTGGGTGGGCTATTAGCTGCTGCCTCAACTTCAGCCCTTGTTATTGGTCTATTCAGGGTTTCAACTTCTTCCTGGTTTAGGCTTGGGAGGGTGCGAGTGTCCAGAAATTTATCCATTTCTTCCAGGTTTACTGGTTTATGTGCATAGAGTTGTCTGTAGTAATCGCTGATGGTAGTTTGTATTTCTGTGGAATTGTTGGTGATATCCCCTTTATTGTTTTTTATTGCATCTATTTGATTCTTCTCTCTTTTCTTTTTTATTAATCTTGCTAGTGGTCTATTTTGTTGATTTAAAAAAAAAAAACCAGCTCCTGGATTTATTGATTTTTTGGAGGGTTATTTTGTGTCTCTGTCTCCTTCA
>CAUYQU010078000.1:0-14036 GCA_963574635.1 Cheracebus regulus | reverse complement strand
ATTGTTAAACACAATTATTGGCATAAAAGAGGTTTTTAATATCCATTTTTAGACTGTATTCTAGCCTGGGCAATAAAACAAGAATCTCATTCTCTCTCCCTCTTTCTCTTCCTCTTTCTTTCTCTCTTTCATTCTTTTTTTTTCTTTCTTTTGCTGTTTCTTTCTCTTTTTCTCTCTTTTTCTAAAATCTCTTCCTCTTTCTTTCTCTTTCATTTTTCTTTCATTTGCTGTTTCTTTCTTTCTCCTTTTCTCTCTTTTTCTAAAAAAAAAAAAATGCTAACTGCAAATTGCACATTCTGCAAATGGTTCTGCGTAGGAACAGAAGGCTCTTTCTGATCTCTTCTTGAAGGTAGGTCCAGGGCCTTTGACATAACTTCTTTTCGAAGACCATACAGGAAGAGGTTTTTAAACAAGGATGGAGCAAGAGGGCAGCAGCTCTTGGACCACCTGCAGGCAAAGACACAGGAGAAACTCTACCTGCTCTCATAACCTGTGGGAGAGCAGAAGAGGCAGAGATAACTGCTGGCAAAGGGAACATGTGGGAGGAAGTAAGGGGAAATCAATGAAACAGGGATAAAAACTGCTTTCCATGCCATGAAGGAAAATCTTGATGAAGGCCCAAGTTAACTCCCAATATGCTTTCAGGGATCACAGAAATGACACTGTCAAATACAACATTAGTTTTCTGAAGCCTACAGGCTGAATTTTATTTATTTAACGTTAACTCCCATTTCAATTCAAAAATAACATATTCTACATCAAGAGAAAAAAACTTTTCCTAATGTATCCCTTTCTCTTCTGACATACATGAGCTGTCGCTATATAATGCTTTGTGGTGTTTTCTCAACTGTGCTTTCTTTGCTCTGTATCAGGAAATGCACAGTAAACAGGCTCAGGACTGGGTCTGCTGTTTCTCAATGCCGAACTGGCAATCGTTCCATTCTGTGTGTGTTTTTGAGTGCATTGGTAGTTTTAACTAAGATCTATATATGTTCCATGAATGATATTTCAAAGCAGGAGAGAAAATGAGGATCAGGCATCGCTATGAAATCAGTTCTTGGTAAACAGTATAAAAGTGCAAACCATAAGCTGTCAAGAGGATTGGACTGGGGTAGCCTTTGAGGAATGATTCAGGTTTCTGTGGTGACTATTTTGTTCTTTCTGGAAGTTCAGCTGGTGGTTTCCCGGGTCTGATTAAAACTTCACCACCTGGTGAAGATGAGCACTAGCTGTCTACCAGCTTTCTGGATATGGTTTTCGTGGCTGTGAGGAGAGACTAAAATCACCATCTTTCTGAATTGCTGGTCTTCTCATCGTTCTCCAAATATACTTTGCTCGTTTCTGAGTCTGAGTCCTAGTTAGTTTGAACAACTTAGCTAGTTCTTCTCTGAGTGTAGAGAAGTCAATTTCCTTTTTTTTTTTTTTTGTAAGAAAGAGTTTTGCTCTTGTTGCCCAGGCTGGAGTGGAATGGTGTGATCTTGGCTCACTGCAACCTCTGCCTCCCAGGTTCAAATGATTCTCCTGCCTCAGCCTTCCAAGTAGCTGGGATTACAAGCATGTGCCACCACACCTAGCTAATTTTGTATTTTTAGTAGACAGTTTCTCCATGTTGGTCAGGCTTGTCTTGAGCTCCTGATCTTAGGTGATGCTCCCACCTTGGCCTCCCAAAGTGCTGGAATTACAGGCATGAGCCACCACACCTGGCCTGAGAAGTCAACTTTAGTGTAAACACAATGGATAAGACCATGGACTTGGCAGTGAGATGGCCTGGATTAACTCCCTGGTCTGCCATTTGCTGGCCAATGTCTCAGTTTCCCCATCAGAAAATGGGGATGATATGATTACGCCACAGGGGTGTCAGGAGTAAATAAGTAATACGTAAAAGTTATTTGGAATAGTACCTGGTATGTAGTGGGTTCTTTATTTTAGAGTGTTTGCAATGATTGTTGTAGTTGTTATTTTTCTGGTGACCTCATTACAGTTTTTTTCTCTGGCGAGCTGATCTTGTTCTGTGTTCTGATATGGCTTAGATGTAGCTGAACTCACCTGCTTCTGTTCTTTTTTTTTTTTTTTTTGAGACGGAGTCTCACTCTGTCACCCAGGCTGGAATGCAATGGCATGATCTCGGCTCATTGCAACCTCTGCCTCCTAGGTTCAAGCAATTCTCTGCCTCAGCCTCTCGAGTAGCTGGGATTACAGGTGCCTGCCAACACGCCAGGCTAATTTTTGTATTTTTAATAGAGTCGGGGTTTCACCATCTTGGGCAGACTGTTCTTGAACTCCTGATCTTGGGATCCACCTGCCTCAGCCTTCTAAAGTGCTGGGATTACAGGTGTGAGCCACCATGCCCGGCCACCTGCCTCTGTTCTATGGGTGCACACATAGCCCAGACCTGGCCAATCAACGAATTCTATCCTCCCAGCTACAGTGATTGCCTCAGGAATAGGAAAATGATATAAATTGGTCCAATCAGGGGAAATCACAAGAGTGTGTTAAAACTGTTGAGAAAGAGAGCTTATCTTTTGTATTGGGGTGGTTAAGGGAGTAGGATGTAAGCCAGAAGATGTGAGAGGCCATTGTGTGCAGTCAGTCAGGCTGGAACTGAAACCAGTGTAGAGGAAAGCAGAGCCAAGTGATGAAAGGAGAAAGAGAAGTCACTGAAATTGTAGGAGCCAGTGGCTCTGGTCAGTGCCTGAAGCTAGGACCACTCTTTCTGCACAAGTCAGTTTGTGTTGGGGTTCTCTCCTTGGCTGTCACTAACAAAGGCTCCCATATGACACACTCTATCTCCCATATGCAACCCATCCTTTGAGGCACAGTCCAAAGTTCGCCCCTTCTGGAAGTAACACTTCCTTTTCTAAGTTACCAGTGCACCTACTCTCTGGGCCATCAATCTCGTGCTTATTATTCACTGTGGAAAGTGGACCTTTGCCAATGAGCCATGGCATCTCTTCAGTGCTACAGATTGACTCCGTATTTTACTGTTTGGTGATCTCCATAGACACTTGCACATCTGGCATTTTACAGCAAGCTTGCCAGTATTTATTATTTGAATTCCTTCTATCCTTTTATGTCCATCAGAAGTGGATTATATGACCCAGTACGCAAAGGAATATAAGCATAGGAGTACATGAAGTAAACCGAAGATGGGGCAAACAAAGTTATATGGTTCATGTAGGTAACTTTCAAGGAAGAGCCCAGCTCCTTGTCACATGCGAGAAGCAGCAGTAGGATGTGGACTTATTTAATTTGTCGCATCAGGTTGTAGGCTTCATAAGAGCAAGGACTAGCTCTATTTTTAAAACACTGTCCTTAGTGCTTGGCTCAGTACGTGGCACATTGTATATGCTCAATAAATACTTGTTGAGTGAGTGTTGCATGTTGCAGTACAAGGGTCTTCCATTAATAACTAATCTTTACCAACATGTAAAGGAAATGAAGTAAGAAAGGAACTGCTCGTTCTTTGAAGCCAACACCTTCTTTCCATTATTCTGAGCTCTTTCTACCATCACCTCATTTCTCCAAATTACAAGAATTAAGGCATTCCCAAGGATGACAGATGAGGTGTATTGACAATAGAATGTTTCGAATTTCCAGGTCTGTAAGAAAATTGGTATGAATTTCAGATCCAACAAGGAAAGGCTTATGATCTGCAGAATGAGTGGAGGAATATGAAAGTTGAATCACAGGTTTATAAAAAGGCACGGTATTGAAATGTTCATTATATACACAAAAAATTCCAGGTTTGGATCAGTCTTATTTTCTTAGGTATCATTATACAGCATTAGTTCTGTGGAAACTTCATGTATTATAAATTGAAGAAAATACATGCCACTTCACTTTTCCTTTAAACTAGTTGATTTTCTACCATAGAAAGTATGAATATATTAGTTATTCCCAATATATTAGTTACATGTCAAAATTATCCTAAAAGCTCATTTTATTAGGTCAATACTCTTGAAAACATTGTTGCTCCTTCGCCATAAAATGCAAGCTAAATCAGACAGCCAAGGCCTTCAACAATTTGACCCCAATCTACATTTTCATATGTGAACTTTTCCCCTGTCCCCCATGCAAACCTCTAATCCATTTACCTTTGTCTATTTACTGTCTCTCTCACTTGATTCATACCTTTGTTTTTCTGAGTCTTTCTGCCTATTCAAACACGTGTTTTCTTTTAAGTAACATTCTTTAATCACTCCAGCTGGAGATAGGCTGTAGCGCTTCTGGCCTACATCACTAGTTCCTTGTATTGTCTCAGCATTTCATGTGAATGTGTTCTATGTCTTTTACTATAAACTCTTCAAAGGCAGGGATCACACCTTAGATTTACTGGTATTTTTCTTTCTTTCTTTTCTTTTGAGGTGGGGTCTCACTCTGTTGCCCAGGCTGGAATGCAGTGGTGCAATCATGGCTCACTGCAGCCTCAGTCTCCCTGGGCTCAGGTGATCCTCCCAACTCAGCCTCCTGAGCAGCTGCGACTACAGGTGTGTTGCACCATACCCAGCTAATTTTTCTGTATTTTTTGTAGAGATGGGTCTTCAACATGTTGCCCAGGCTGGTCTCGAACTCCTGGGCGGAAGCACTCCATCTGCCTCAGCTTCCCAAAGTGCTCGGATTATAGGTGTGAGGCACTGTGCCTGACCCCTCTTTGCATTTTTCTTTACATATAATATAAATTCTTTCAATGGTTATTATGGCAATAACTCTGGTAATACAGAGCTAAGGATTTTCACTGTTCATGTCTGGGGAGGTTTTGCCCTTTCTGAGGTAGTAATGCCAAAAGTGCAATAAAGTTTTCAAATTTATAAATATCCTTCATGACTGAAGTTAATCAAAATTGCTTTCCAAATTTTCTATTTCACAAAGATGTTAATCAACTGAGAGCTTTGCAAACCAATAAGCAAAAGACAAAATACCTAACAGAAAATTGGGAATGTGATATTTATAGCGTAATAAATAGCTACTAAAATATGAAAAGATGCCCATCTTTAGTTAAAATTAAAGGTGAGAAAATAAAAAATGAGATTCCATCTTTCCACTTTGAGACTGATGAAGATTTTTAAAAATTAAAATTGCCAGTTAACAGTGTGGAGAAAGATGTAGGGAACTAGGAACCTATATACACTGTTGGTGGGAGTATAAATTTGGTATAATGACTTTGGAAAGCTATTTAGCAATATACATGAAAATCTGAATTTACCTAATCTGGCCAGGTGCAGTAGCGCATGCCTGTAATCCCAGCACTTTTGAGAGGCTGAGGCGGGCGGATGACCTGAGGTGAGGAGTTTAAGACCAACCTGGCCAACATGGCAAAAACCCATTTCTACTAAAAAATTCAAAAATTAGCTAGGTGTAGTGACAGGTTCCTGTAATCCCAGCTACTCAGAAGGCCGAGGCCGGGAGAATTGCCTGTCTCTTTGAACTTAGGAGGTGGAGGTTGCAGTGAGCCGAGATTGCACCACTGCACTCCAGCCTGGGAAACAGAGTGAGACTCTATCTCAAAAATAAAAAAATAAATAGATAAATAAATAAAATAAAATAAAATAAAAATTTACCTAATCTTAGATTAAAGAAATCTACTTTTTGGAATATATATAAATTACTTAAATGCACAAACATATGCACACGTAAAAAGATGTCCTTTGTAGTATTATATATAATAGCAAAAGATTACCTAATGCTCTTCAGTAGGAGATTAACCTGAGGTTAAGTAGCAAGCTGTGGTGGGACTAGGCTTTGAATCCAGGCAAACTAACTCCACATTTATAAATGCAAGACTTTACTGCTGTCAACTGAACTAGGGCCATTGTCTTAGAAGCTCAAAATGCTCTATAAACATTGTTCTGGGTTTTGGCCAGAAGGAAAAGTAGTTAGAAATATGTCATAAACATTACTAAAATCATTAAACCAGTCAGCAACAGAGACAAGATTAGAATTCCCATGCTCTTGACTCTCAATCTATAAAGCACCCTGCCATTTCTCATCTCAGTTTTGAGTTGACACTCATTTATTTAACTTAGTTGCATGTCAGTAAAAAAAATGTTCTAATGAATCTTTCAAGGTGTTCTGATAGCTGCTCTGTTTTGAAGTATATCTAATGCATGATTTATACATTAGATTTATTAAAAACACGTCCATTACTTTGGGACCTTTGTTGGATTTTTAAAGGAAGAATATTACATGTTCAATGCAGCAGTTAAGATTCTTCATAAATAGGCTGGGCATGGTGGCTCATGCCTGTAATCCTAGCACTTTGGGAGGCTGAGGCAGGTGGATCACAAGATCAGGAGATTGAGACCATCCTGGCTAACACAGTGAAACCCTGTCTTTACTAAAAATACAAAAAATTAGCCAAGTATGGTGGCGTGCGCCTGTAGTCCCAGCTACTCTGGAGGCTGAGGCAGGAGAATCGCTTGAACCCAAGAGGTGGAGGTTGCAGTGAGCCAAGATCTTGCCACTGCACTACAGCCTGGGTGACAGAGAGAGATTCTGTTTCAAAAAAAAAAAAAAAAGATTCTCCATAAATAGTGGAGGGATAACCCACCTTTTGATGCCAGATCAGAAAGATGCTCTGAATGGTGGGAGGGTGGGAGGAGAGTGAGGGATGAGGAATTACTTAGTAGGTATAAGGTATACTGTTCGGATGATGGCTACACTAAAAGCCCAGACCTCACCACTATGCAATATATCCATGTAACAAAACTGCCTTTATACCCCCTAAATCAGTAATTTAAAACATGCTCTGAGGAGATAAGTAGACTTGACCTCTCTAACTCAAGATGCAGTAACAGAGCTACCACAGTCTTGCTTCCATTCCTTCTGGCTCAAAACTTCAAACTTCTTTTGCAAACACAGGCAACTGATTCTTCTCCTGCCTGGCTAGAGTTATTAAACTCCCACTGCATTTGGACAAAATGCAATTCTCAAAATAGGATGCAAACCCAAGTGCCAATATGCCTAGTAAACTGAAGGAAGGAAGGAAGAATGACTGAAAGTACAATGATCTTTCAAAATCAACATTGGGTACAACAGGTTCCTAATTCCTTTTAGAAATTAGCTCTGGAAGGGGCACTAAGATGGATTCATTTCTATCTCCCTGACTCTGTTTTTTAAAGAAGTTTTAGGACTTGCCAAAAATATTCTAGGGTTTGGAAGAAAAAAAGGTAAAAAGGTTGCAAGAGTGCAAGATTTCAAGATTCATCTTTGAAAGCCAGGCTAATAGATCAACCTGGATTAGTCTGCCAAAAATATGAAGATAGAAAAACATTATAAATTAGTCAGATGTCCATGGCTGTAATCTGTTTGCCTGATGCCAGATGTACTTATAATAGGAAAAACAGGTGGCTTTAAAATAGCTAGAAAGTGTTAAGTACTTATATAACACATTTTTTTGTTTTAAGAATCAAATGGGTTGTTATTAGAGTTTCCAGTAAAAGAAGCACCTAAGATTTAACTTGGACCAATGATAAGTTTTCCCATTTTAGGATTTCAGTGTTCATTTAGGGAACTATAATACCATGTAGTACAAATCCTTTATTAAATCAATGCATTCATTATCTGAAATAAAAGTTTTATTCAATCACTGTATTTTGATGAGTAGACTATCGCACACAGGTAGGAGATAATGGATTGAAGAAAGTGTCCTTGAAGGAGAGGAGCTCACATCTCCTTTCTTACACATTCCCAGGAGACAGTCCATTTCTAACACTATCAATATTTCAGACTGTGAGCCAGCCCTATGTGGTATAACAAATCAGCACATGAACGAACTAACCATGTAACTAGTAAGAAGAAAAAAATAAAATCACTTCTGCTTAAAATCTCTCAATGTCATCTTTTAACCTATTTAAGGTGATCAGCTCAGGTGGCTTTATGGCGACCCAGCCATGTGTATGGTAAGGAGTCACTAGAAGTCATCATCAAAGTTAGTAAATCTGTTTCTGCTCTCTGCAAGCGTTACTCACTTAGATTGATCTGCCCATCTCTCTTACTGCCCAACAATTAGGAAAAGAGCAGGAAGCACTCTTAGGAGAGAGAGATTATGAAAACTACTAGGTAGATATGCACAAACACAACACAGATCCAGAAAAAATATGTTAACTGGTATTTTTACATTGGTATACAAGACAGAAATCAAGACTCGTTTAAAAAATGCTCACTTTCTGGGTCGGGCGCAGTGGCTCACTCCTATAATCCCAGCACTTTGGGAGGCCCAGGAAGGTGGCCAAGATGGTGAAACCCCATCTCTACTAAAAATACAAAAATCATCTGGGTGTGGTGGCAGGTGCCTATAATCCCAGCTACTTGGGAGGGTGAGGCAGAGAATTACCTGAACCTGGGAGGCGGAGGTTGCAGTGAGCCCAGATCGTGCCACTGCACTCCAGCCTGGGTGACAGAGCGAGACTCCGTCTCAAAAACAAACAAACAAACAAAAACCTCACTTTCTCATAACTTCCTACAACTTTTCTTTGTGCACTGATAGAGTTTTCTCACATTCTTTTGTGTTTTGGATGCTGGAATAGTCATCAACATAGACTAATTTTGATACTGATGATCTCTAAATTCTTCTGGCAAGAGGGCATGGTTAATAAAAGTTAAAAAACAATAAAATTGATTCATATATATTTATGTATACATATGTATGTATATGTGTGTGTGTGTGTGTGTGTGTGTGTATATATATATATATATATATATATATGGTTTAGAACCAAAAATCAAATATATATTTGTGTACTCTAAGAGAAAACCTTGTTAGTTAAATATTGATGTGAGGGTCTGTCACTTAGTGGCAAACATTCTTCAAATTTCAACTCTTAAAGATCTCTTTCTCAATTGTGGGTTTCTTGCAATCGTGTGCTGGATGCATACACTACTACAAAGATCTCTGGGAAATGCTCTTTGGCAGCAGAACTTGGAAATTATGATGAAAAAACACTTACTAGCACAAGTTGTGTAAAAAGATGGTGATGCTACTTTCAGAACATTTAATAGCTGTGTGCATTTATTTATACACATAACTGGCATCACCATATTAATATAAACTGTTTCTATTAAAAGTTGAAGGAAGTGAAAAAGAGAAGAGGGAGAATCCTAGAGAAAAAAGAGAAGCACAGAATCACCAGCTTCTACCTTCCAAAAACATTTCATAAATCACTCTACCCATCAGGAGGATTTTAAATTTTCCCACTTCATAAAAGGGAAATAATTCTCGAATAAAGAGAAGTGACCTTATGATCATGTCGTTGTATTATTTCCCCACTTTTCAACACATGAGTAAAGAGGATAAGACATAGCTGCCCACTGTATGAAGCAAGGCAGCCGTGAAGTTGCACTAGCTTCATATCCAGGTCACAGTCAATGTCATATCGACTGTGTCTTCTGCTTGCAGCTTAAATGCAGTCCTGAAATGCATTGGATTGCACGTGATGGATTTTTCTGGGTATAGTATCAGAGTGATTTATGAGAAAGGAACAGAAATGGGTTGAATATTGCAGTGCACAGTGTCTTCATACTGCTTGAGAATCTCCTGCCCACCCCTGACTAAAATGCTAACACGGGAACTTTGCGGGACTCTAAAACAGCTCCCAGCCATACTGTAGTATATATATAGTGCTCCCCACTTTGGCCTGGAATTAAAATCCTTTTGAAAAGTTAACAATTCACTGTCTTCTTCATATGAAAGGAGCCATTCACATTAATGGGTGCTTTGTGGGCCCTGGGGTCAGAAAATAGGCAGACACACAAGGCAGCAGGTACCGATTTCCATTCTTAACTAGGCTGGCATTTGCCCAGTTGAAGTGCCCAATATATTTACCTTTAAATCCCTTATTTAGGCTTTTAATGACTGCAAAAACAAAGTTTTGTTTACAAAATTAGTTTTCCTGTTTTCTCAGTGCTAGGGAAGGAGCACTTTCTCCTCCTTCTACTGACAATAAGGCTCAGCTCTCGACAATTTAAACTCTGTAGCAAACTCTATAATTTTGATGCATTGTTGTATTCACTCATTAAGGAAGAAGGCCCCTCTCCAAAATAAATAGACTTGAGGTCTAGATCACAAAAGCCTGAAGAAGTAAAGTTAGGTGCAGAAGAGCTGTCTTTTGAAGAAGTTTACCATGAAAATAGGCATGGACACAGAGTGGTGCAGCTATTGCTTGTGAGAATAAAGGAGATAATAGATACTTATGGGCTGAATTGTGTCTCTTCCTCACAACCCCCTGTCCCAAATTCACATGTTGAAGTCCTAACTCTCAGTACCTCAAAATGTGGCTGTACTGGGAGACAGAGCCTTTAAAGAGGTAATTAAGATAAAATAAGGTCATATGAGTGGACCTGAATACAATATGACTGCTATCTTTATAAGAAGAGGAGATCAGGACACAGTTTGCACACTGAGGAGTGACCATGTGACAACACAATGAGAGGAAACCAGCTACAAGCCAAGGAGAAAGGCCTCAGAAGAAACAAAACCTGCCAGCGCCTTCATTTTGGACTTCCACCCTCCAGAACTGTAAGAAAATAAATTTCTGTTGTTTAAGGCACCCCATCTATAGTATTTTGTTTTGGCAGTCCTAGCAAATGAATGCAGATTTGAAAGTATTGGTAATTTATGAAGGATTATACAAATGTTAGTTATCATTATCAGTATATGATTATGTTGCACTGTAATAATGTTATTATTCTAAAAATAAGTGAGGGAGGAAGACATATCATGAAGGAGCTGCAGAGTGAAAAGTGATCTGGACATTTAAAAGCAATGTAGTTCAGTAAAAATGGATTGAATGCTGGGTGCCTGGTTGTAACTAAGCTGAGTAAAGTATGCATTTTCACCCCTAGCAAATGTCAACATAGTAAGGAAGATGCTGAAAGAAGCTCAGGGAGTCGGGGAAAGGATATTACTTCTTGTCAAGTGTGATGAGTGGAGGTGGGGAAGAAGGAGTTTGCAAAGTTTTCATAAAAAGTAACATTTAAGGTTCAAAAATGAAGACTTTGCCAAGTCAACGAAGTGAGGGGAGAGGAGAAAGCAAGTTCAGCGACACCGTTACATGATTGTGCCATGTTGCTGGGAAGGGCACACACTGTGCTGGCCGGACATGAAACAGAGGGGAGAGTGCTAGGGGATATGGTTGAGAAATGGTTGTCATCAATTTGTGAAGGTCCTCGAAGTTACCATGTAGACAATGAAAAAGAAAAGTATATATACATTTTATGTTCTCAATAGTTCTTTACTTTCTGATTTTATATGTTTTTCTCACTTTCATCTTCATACCTTTACCCAGACTTCAAGTGCTGGCTCTCCTAGTCTACTAGATTCCATCAGCCAAATGCTCCTTAAAGTCTTATCTTTTCTGATTTTCTATTGAGTCCACTCATGAAAGCTAATCAGTAACCTAGATATCCTACGGTGTGCAAGGTTTGTCACCAATTTGATGGATCTTTTAGAAAAAGTCATTTTTGCAATTTGTTAAGAACTGACTATAATGGTCTTGTCAGCCAAAGTGTGATGGGGCCAAAACATAGATTAATTGGGAGAATAAAATGTGTCTAAAAGTTGCCATATACCCTGTTGTCTAGTCTGGGCATTCCCTCCCTCTCTGTATCTGAATTAAAATAACATGCATCAATTATGGAACACAGCCAAACAGTTAAATACAAGTTATGAGATTAATTGAAAATGCATGCCAATTCTTGAAGAAGTTTCAAGAGAAACCTTTGTTGATTCAGGTTTACATATCACAGGGAATAATAAAAGTCACATTCATCCTTTACTTAAACCCTCATCACATCTACTTAAATAGCTCTACAAAACCTTTGACTATGGTGGGTAAGCAGTAACACTACAGAATATGCATCTGACCAATTATCTGGTGAAAAAATGGGCTGAATGTCTAAAAAGGCAGAAAAACTCTTACTACCACATTTTCTGCTCCTATGTACCAACTTGTAAATTAGAAGTAAATGTACATGCTTCTGAGTTCAAACTTTATTTTCAGTACACTAATAAAACACTTCCATATTGGCCAATAATTAGTTTTTATATTTTTAGAATTTATTCTAACAAATCTAAAAAATTTATTATATAATTTTAGTTATACAAAGGAAATTCTTAGAGTATCAGTATAAATGAAGTGGTTAGAAATGAGAGCTTTGGTGTCATATTACCCAGGTTCAAGTCCTGGTTCTCCAGTTTGTAATGACCTTGTCCATTAAGTCATTTTAATCTCCTTGTATCTTAGAGAATTACCATGAAGATTAAGTAAGGTAATGCAGGTACAGTGCATGCATAGCATAACAGTGGGTAAAACAATGTGCTATATAGAAAAGAAATTATTTTTTGCTAGATGTTGGGTCTCAAAATAGATTTTGGAAGCTCTAGTGTACACCTGTCTCTTTCCACATGGAATTAAGTGAGTTTACAAGGAAGTTATACAGAATGCCAGATAAGACTCCCATCTACAACTATAACTCCTCTGTCAGTGGGCAAGAAATGAAAATGCTGATGTAATGGATAAGTCACAATTACAGAACAATCAGTTCATTTGCAAGTTTCAACAAGTGGCTCAGAAGAAGTTTTCCTTTACGCAGCTCTAAGCATGGAGCTAAAAGGTCGGGGAGTTTGTGTTGACAGAGAATACTTTTGGACCTTTGAAGCAAAACAGATGTTTATACCTAGGTAGAAAGGTTTATTATGGGTCTTACTATTGAATAAAAGAGGTGCAAAGTGTAATATTAAAATACTTAGCCCAGCTTTGCACCAGGGAGACAAAGACATTTTAGAAGGGTGCTGAGAACAGTTAGAGTGAAGAGCTCACTCCTCAAGCAGGGTGATAGAGTTCTTGTTTGTTTATCTAAGTGTTAAACCAGCATGCCACATGGATAATGTCTTCTCTGGGTAAATGGGTCACAGATACCAAAAGCAGTGCAGGTGCCATCTTGTCCACCTGTGCTTCCAGCAATGTCTGGAACTCTTAAGATGCAAAAATAGAAAAAAGATGAGTGTTCACTGTTGACCTTGCACAGAGCAGGTACACAATCAACAGCAAAATTGATTTCTTTGGGGATGAGATGTGGATAAAGATTCTCCTACCTTTCAGGGTTCTGACACCCAGCACCCATTTTGTCTGGTCCTGTCATATGTTTTGCCTGAGGAATTTTCTATTATCACATCAAGTGGAACTAACGTTAAAATATTTGCCACTTTCTCAATTTTTCTGGTTTTTCATTGTAGCAGAAATTCTACTTATAACATGATTGAAATGAAAATGCTTTTCTCTAGCTCTGAAAATGATATTCAGGTTATGTTTATTAAAAATAAAACAAAGAAATGGAACTCAAACAAGATAAAATCTAATGAGGATAAAAATCAGCAATATCAGAAGGTGCTTGCTGTTAATTCAGTGATGTTAATCAGAGAGGTGAAGCATATGATATGGTACCTTATAAACACAAGGTTGGGGGAAAAGTATGTATTTTTATTAATAAATAATAAAAGCACAAGAAGAAAACAAAATTCTTTTCATAATACCATCCAACTTCTAAGTTCAACAAAAATTTCTCATATGGCAGTTTCCTCTCTAAACTGAGAAATTCTCTTGTAACTAAAACTGTCATGAAGTTGCCACATTAGACTAGACCTTTAGTTATAATTGGATAATCAAATTTTAAATTGTCAAGAAATGGAACTGAAATTCACATAATTTGCCAAGAGAATAACTATTTGAGACACATTTGACAATCTGAAAAATACCACTAGCTTAAAAAAAGAGAATCTTCTATTGCATTATCCAAGGGCTAAGCAAGCACTTGAATATTATTATTATTACTATTATTTTTAGAAAAAGAGAGAAAAGGAGAAAGAAAGAAAGAACAGCAAAAGAAAGAAAAAAAGAATGAAAGAGAGAAAGAAAGAGGAAGAGAAAGAGGGCGAGAGAATGGGATTCTTGTTTTATTGCCCAGGCTAGAATGCAGTCTAAAAATGGGTATTAAAAACCTCTTTTATGCCAATAATTGTTATTAACAATGGAGACAGGAAG
>CAUYQU010077999.1:0-47550 GCA_963574635.1 Cheracebus regulus | reverse complement strand
GCACTTTGGGAGGCTGAGGCAGGTGGATCACCTGAGGTTAGAAGTTCAAGACCAGCCTAGCCAACATGGTGAAACCCCATCTCTACTAAACATACAAAAATTAGCTGGGAGTGGTGGTGGACACCTGTAATCCCAGCTTCTTGGGAGGCTGAGGCAGGAGAATCACTTGAACCTGGGAGGTGGAGGCTAAAGTGAGCCACTGCACTCCAGCATGGGCGACAGAGCAAAACGTCATCTAAAAAAAAAAAAAATGTTCTTCAGGCACTAAAACTCACGTCTTTTGACACATACTCACCTCCCGTAATCGCAAACGCTTTTGCAATGCATAAAATGAAATAAACAGCAAGAAGCCTATGGTTCAATCACACGCATAGACACAAAGTCACATAGAGAAAAAATGCAGGGAGGGCTGGAGAACAAAAAAAAACACAAGAAAAGATAAAATGTGGAGACAGACACATCAAGAGAGTAAGAGAATACCTCCAGACCTCCTTCAGCTTCCCAAACACGCAGAACAGCGCCCATTACAGAATTTGTGGGGACTACTACAAAACAGAGAGCCTTAATCAAAAGGTAGGAACTTCAGGTCAATGACAACAGAGCTCACCGCATGTAACTACAGAGGTCGCACACCCCATGAAGTTGGTCCCGACACTGACAGGCTCCTGCTTCAGAGCTACTGCACATGCTGTTCCTTCTTGCCTTTCCCTCTTTTAGTCCTTCAGGTCTCAGGCCTCCTGAGAGACCTCTGAACTGCCAGCTCCGGCCGCCATGTCCCAGCACAGGAGTCTCCGGCTCAGCTGCTGCTGTGTCCCACACTCAATCCAGATCTGACCTGACTCTGTCCATCTGTGTGCCAGCTTGCTTCCTGACACAGCCCCCACCACACGTGCGCCTTGGGGCAGGGGAACAGGCCCGTCTCATTAACTGCTTTCTTCTAGGATATTTTCTGGAATATTTGTGGATATTGGGGAATGTATATGCTCCACCTTTTTCAGATTGGCTGGGATGAGCTGCCTGGTTTTTTGTTTTGTTTTGTGTTGTTTTGTTTTTGAGACAGGGTCTCACTCTGTCGCCCAGGCTGGAGTGCAGTGGTGCAATCTCGGCTCACCCCAACCTCTGCCTCCCAGATTCAAGCAATTCTCCTGCCTCAGTCTCCTGAGTAGCTGGGATTACAGGCACACCACTGCCTGACTAATTTTTGTATTTTTAGTAGAGACAGGTTTTCACCATGTTGGCCAGGCTGGCATTGAACTACTGACCTCAAATGATCCACCCACCTCGACCTCCCAAAATGCTGGGATTACAGGCGTGAGCCACTGTGCCCGGCCCAAGCTGCCTGTTTTAAACCTGTGCCACATTCCAGTGATGCTCTCTCCCCTCCGTCCTCCGGACCTGATTGTGGTGGCCGCTCCCTGCCATCATGTGCCTGTATGTCCTCACTCTTTCCCTTTCCACCAGGACTTCGACTGACACGGTGCAGAATGCTCCAGCACTGAGTTCAGTCTCTTCTCACCAACAGACAGACAGGAAGGATAGAAAACAAACTCTGAGAAAGCCAAGGTTCCCAGGCAGCTGGCAGGCCAAGCATCCTTCTCCGCTGAGGCTGAGCAGCCAAGGCACCCCTCCTCCAGGGAGCAGGCAGGTCCTGGGCAGTCTGTGAGGGAGACGAGGGCCTTGCCCCACCAGGGCCCAGGCATGGGGCAGCAGCACATGCATGCCGCTGGAAGCCAGGCCTCACCTGCTAGAACCTACTATGCCACCTGCTGTGAGCCACCCCAGGCCGGTGACTTGCCCTCAACCTCCTCTGTAAACCAGGGGTTCATCCAACCTGGTTGCTGGAAATAGACGCTCAGTGCCACAAAGAAAAATCAGCACTGAGACAAAGGATTTTTCAGCAACACATTTTTTCCTTTTTTTTTTTTTGCTCTCCATTGCTTTCACCTGTTTAGAAATGTTTCAAGTTATTAGCCAATTGGGTTTTAGTTTAGATTGTGAGGTCTGGCTCCACCCAACAGAGATCAGACACAGCAGAAGGGACAACCCCAAAAGCGTAAGAAATAAATATGTCTGCTTTCCTTTGTTCGTTGTACTCTCGTGGTGAGATGGCTAGCAAGGGTCCCCTTCCTGCAGCCCAGGAAGTAAAAATTGCGTTGCTGAAAGATCCTTTGTCTCAGTGCTAATTTTTCTTTGCGGCACGGAGCATCTATTTCCAACACTGGTCAATGCACTCTTTCCCCTCAATCCACCCTTAACCTGCTTGGTCCAAACCCCTGGTGTCACCAGGTCACTCATGGGGCAGCTCATCTGGACTCCTTCCCTGGGTCCAGTTTCTCTCTCAACATTGCCTTTGAGGCCGAGGTGCACTGTAAACAGCGAGGGGCCCCAGAGGTGATGGAGAAGCCAGTGTCCAGGACACTCCCTCTTTCTTTTTTAGGAGACAGAGTCTCGCTCTGTCACCAGGCTGGAGTGCAGTGGCGCGATCTCAGCTCACTGCAACTTCTGCCTCCCGGATTCAAGCGATTTTCCTGCCTCAGTCTCCCGAGTAGCTGGGACTACAGGTGCATGCCACCACAGCCCAGCTAATTTTTGTATTTTAAGTAGAGACAGGGTTTCACCATGTTGGTCAGGATGGTCTTGATCTGTTGACCTTGTGATCCACCCGCCTCGGCCTCCCAAAGTGCTGGGATGACATGTGAGTCACTGCGCCCAGCGACAAACACCCTTTCTAATGCACTGACTCCCTCGTGGACTCACTTGTGCCGTCTCCCCCACCCACCCAGCCCCAGAGCACAAGTGTCAGGTGCCAGGGATTCTGTCTGTGCTGAGAGGTCCCCAGGGCCTCGGAGCAATGCCAGCATGCAGCAAGTGCTTGACCAGTGCCTGCTGAATTAGTAAATGGATAGACGAACGAATGAATGAGCAAATGTGAATGAATGGGGTGCTGTCCAGAGCCGTGAGGACTAGGCCGCCCAAGTCCCCATTTCTCAAGTTCCCCCTCTCCCCACTTGGGAAAACAAGATCTTGGTCGGGGAGACTCTCCAGCCATCCCCTGCAGTAGCTGGCACAGTGGACAGACCCTTCAATGTAACAGCCACGTCTTCATGAAAGATGTTCTGCTCTCAGAAAGAGAAAGACAAACACAAACCTGAAAAGTCCTCACCCAAGGCAGGACCCCTGCCAGGGAGCAGAGAAAAGACCCACCAGCCACGGACACCATGACCACACATGCTCCCTGGCTACTGCACACAAATACAGACCACAGCCATGAAGAGCAGAGGGACCAGGAAGCTGTCCCAGAGTCAGGACCCCCTTGTGCTCAGACAGCAGTGGGAGCAGGGAGGAGGTTTCTCCACCCAATGGACGCCAGAGGAGTCCATCTAGGGGCTCCACACCAAGACTCTGCCCCTTAGGACTGTCCCTGAGTTGGAAGCCAGCCCACCTGGAAGCCCCTGCCCTCACTTTCATCTCCAGGAGTGGGACACCGGCACAGGGAGCAGGCCCTGAACCCCAACACCTTCTGCAACCTACAGAAACGGGGAGGACTGGTCCCAGGGACGGTGCTTTCCCACATCTCTTGTTACTCCCTCTCTCGAGAGGCCCCAGGGCAGCCCCAGACCAGCTACCCCAGGCCCAGGAGCATCCCCGAAGGCGAGCTGCATCCTGAACGTGTGTGATTTCCCAAAGGGCCCACCCCGAATCTGACACCTGGAAAGAAAGATCCTCAGCGGGTGCCGCAGAGAAGAAGAGCCCTATCTCACTGCAACAGCCCCGGGAAGCGCCCAGTGCCCGAGACCAAGGCGGAGGGTAAAAAAGTGGGAAACTATCTGGGGCAAAAAAAACCCAAAACAGGACTGACCTCCTGGGCTCAAGGGAGCCTCCCAACTCAGCTTCCCGAGTAGCTGGGACCACAGACTTGAATCACCACACCCGCTGAGGGGATCATTTTGAAAGGGTTCGCTGATGTTTCTTCTGGCTGCAGCCCATGTACTTAGAGGCCCCACCCACCCGCCCGCCCACCGGCCTGACCCCGTCTGGCTACCTCACCTGCCTTACAGGTCCTGCCGTTGTCCTGCAGCTGCACGCCCGTGGGGCAGGCGCATGTGTAGAAAGGCTCCACTGGGGACAGCAGGCATAGGTGGGAGCAGCCACCATTGTCCTCCTCGCAGCGAGTGTGGACTGGGAAAACCAGGACAGAGTGAGAGAAGGTTCCAGAAGAGGACCATCACTTGTTTCTGAATGAGTCGCATCCTGCCTCCCCGTCCCCTGTGACAGACCCAGTGTATCCCTCTGCCCAAGCCTCCAGTGGCATCAGGGACCTCCCGACAGGCACCGCTCTACCCTCATCGCTGGGCCCTCCACGACAGGCCCTCAGCCCGGCCAGATGGCCTGCAATCTCCCAAAACCCAGCCGTGGCCTTCCTGGCCATCCTCACACCCAAATGTGACCTGCCCAAGGAGTAGCATCCTCCCCAGCTGCTCCCTCACCAAGCTCCTATGACTAGAAACCTTCCCCAGCTCCTCGAGGCCCCAAAAGGACACCCCTCTGCAAAGCCTGCCCCCACACTCCAATGGCAGAGGTGAGGACCTGCCTGCGTGGTAGTGACGGGAACCTGGGTGGGCTCCTGGGCAAAAGATTTGTCTTGTCTCTGTGCCAGGTGTGGACCCGGCAGCTTCCACAGGAACAGTCCTTCTTGCCGGGAGGGCCAAGCTCGTCACTCTCCCAATCCCTTCTATGACCAACAGCAATTGAACAGAACTCAATAAGTGCTTCCAGCATCTCATTCTACCCAGAAAAAAGCTGGAGTGTAGCAGCCCCAAAATATTGAGTTAACTGGAACAACAAACTCACCAAAATGAACCTCTCCCTCCCTCACACTGCCCCAAGTATAGATGGGTTTTGTGATCATGACTTTCTCACCAGGAAACAGCTGCAGAGAGCCCCACCCTCCAAGGTCCTGCTCTGGGAACAGCTGCCACCCCGGGGATCCACCTTTAAATTCAAAGTCCAAACCTCCTATAATGGCTTGGCTAGAAATCTCCATCCCTGGTCCCTGTGGGGGTGGGAAGCTGCTGCATTTCACCATCAGGGCCTCTGTCATAACCCTGCATAGCCCCCAGGCTGAGAACTGCTGACTTTGAGCTGCTTATTCATTGATAAATATGCAACTTGCAGGGCCAAGCATGGTGGCTCACACCTGTGACCTAGCACTTTGGGAGGTCAAGGTGTGAGGATCACTGGAGCCCAGGAGTTTGAGACCAGCCTGGGCAACGTGGCAGGATCTCGTCTCTACTGAAAATACATATACATAGATAGATAGATAGATAGATAGATAGATAGATAGATAGATAGATAGACAGACAGATGGACGGACGATAGATTTATTTTATTTATTTATTTTTTTAGACAGAGTATCCCTCTGTCACCCAAGCTGGAGTGCAATGGTGTGATCTTAGCTCACTGCAACCTCTGCCTCCTGAGTATCTGGGATCAAAGGCACCAGTCACCAAGCCCAGCTAATTTTTTTTTTTTGTATTTTTAGTACAGACAGCATTTCTCCATGTTGGTCAGGTTGGTCTGGAACTCCTGACCTCATGATCCGCCTGCCTCAGCCTACCAAAGTGCTGGAATTATAGGTGTGAGCCACTGCGCCAGGCCACGTATATATATATACTTTTAATATGCATACACACACACACACACGTATATATGCAACTTCCGGGCCTTGAAAACAAGGCAACCTCCCTTGAGAATCCCCTTGCCACTGCTGAGCCTGGAACAACCCCCATGAGCTCTGCAGAGGAGGGGCCCTCTGCAGACCCACGCCCCACCAGCCAGCCACACACTCTGCATATACCTCCCTTCACTGCAGCAGGCACCCCTTTAGAGCATGGGCTTCTGCAAGGAGGGGACAGCTGCCCCCACTCCACCCCCCAACTTCCCCCCGCCTCCAGGCCACAGCCAGCACTCACAGAAAGGCTGCCGCTCCTGGCTGAGCACCTGGATGTCCATGGGTGAGTAGAGGGCGCTCAGGATCTCCTTCCTCTTCCCCCCAGTGCGCTTGTTGCAGGCATGGATGGAGCGGGTCTGCCAGTCCGTCCAGTACAGAGTGTCCCCAGAGAGGGTCAGGGCGAAGGGGTGCGTCAGGCTGCCCTCCACCACCTTCTGCCTGCAGTCAGGGAGGCAGGGTGGGGGAGGCATCAGGAGGGTCCCCTGACAGTCCTTCCTGCTGACCCATTTACTTCCTTTCTCTTTTTTTTTAAGATGGAATCTTGCTCAGTCTGTCACCCAGGCTAGAGTGCAGTGACTCAATCTCAGCCCACTGCAACCTCCACCTCCCAGGTTCAAGCAATTCTCTCGCCTCAACCTCCTGAGTAGCTGAGATTACAGATGCCCACCACCATACCTGGCTGATTTTTGTATTTTTAGTAGACACAGGGTTTCACTATGTTGGCCAGGCTGGTCTCGAACTCCTGAGGTGATCTGCTTGCCTCGGCCTCCCCAAGTGCTGGGATTACAGGCGTGAGCCACCACACAGGCCTCTCATTTACTTTCAATCCGACAAGTGAGGCCAGGTCAAGAGCTCCAGGAGTTGGCACCTTCATATATCTCTCCCGGCATGCACAGGGCACCTCCCAAACCCAGTCTGTGACGGTGATACAGGGGATCCCCTAGGTCAAAGTCTCCCCCAGGGAAGAGAGGAGGAAGCCACGCCTGGTGAAAAGGACATCTCTCCTGCCCAAGGCTTTAACCTCTCAATACAAATCAGGCCACGTGCACTCACTCCTTCTTACAATGCTCATAATTTATATTTTCAGAGTAAATTAAACTTGGCATCAACACGAGTAACAGTATTCTTTTCTAGATGCTTACAGTGCTCAGCAAATGAGGACTCGGGTGTAATGAGATTATGAACACTGGTAACAGGATCGTACTGTGGCGCAGTTAGTAATGTGTAGTTTTATTTGCTTAATGACCCTCTCCCCATGACAGGCCCCTTAGGGTGGGCCTGGGGACAGAGGGTCCCCGCCACATCCCCAGCCCTCAGCACAGCTGCCAGAAGAGGGTAAAGCTCATGAAGCGGCACAGGGAAGATGGAAGCTGTGGGTTCGAGCTCTGCAGATCCGCCGCCTCTTTTGTTCATTTTTGTTGATGCTGCTTTTTAAGAAAATTATTGAAGTGAAAATCACAGGACATAAAATTAACTCTTTCGGGTTTTTTTTTTTGAGATGGGGTCTCACTGTGTCACTCAGGTTGGAGTGCTGTGGTGTGATCTCAGCTTCCAGCAACCTCTGCCTCCCAGGTTCAAGTGATTCTCCCACCTCAGCCTCCAGAGTAGCTGGGACCACAGGTGTGCACCACCCTGCCTTCAGCTAACGTTTTTTGGTAGAGACAGGGTTTCACCATGTTGGCCAGGCTGGTCTCGAACTCCTGACCTCAGGTAATCCACCCACCTCAGCCTCCCAAAGTGCTGGGATTACAGGCGTAAGCCCGCACCTGGCCTAATTTTTATTTTTAGTAGATGGGGTCTTGCTTTGTTGCCAGACTGGTCTCAAACTCCTGGCCTCAGATGATCCTCTCACCCTAGCCTTCCAAAGCACTGGGATTATAGGCATGACCCATCATATCCAGCCATGTTGCCATTTTTTTGATGAGAGAAGCCAGAGGCCCATCACTTTTGGTTGCTCCCTGGGCCACGCTCTGCCTCAGCGAGAAGCACTGAGGGAAGGTCGGCCTCGGCCCTTCTCCCAGCCACAGTCACAGATAAGGGGGCCTGCACAGGTCTGTGTGGCTCCAGAGCTCGTCCTCCCACACATGATGCTTCCATGTGAATAGCCTGGGTACGTCCATGAAGAGTGATGGCGCTGTAGAGGCAGACGAATCCCGATGGGAGGCAGGTAGGAGAACGGACCCCAGGGCTACAGACTCTAGGTTCCAACCCTGGCTATAACTAGCTGTGTGGCTTTGGACAAATTCATGTGCCTCTCTGTGCACAGGGGATAATAATAGCAAACACAGGCTGGGCACAGTGACGCACACCTGTAATCCCAGTGCTTTGAGAGGCCAAGGTGGATGCATGGCTTGAGCTCAGGAGTTTGAGACCAGCTGGGCAACATGGTGAAACGCCGTCTCTACAAACAAATACCAAAAAAAATTAGCCAGGCATGGTGGTGTGTGCCTGTGGTCTCAGCTACTTGGGAGACTGAGGTGTGAGGACCACTTGAGCCCAAGAAGTCAAGGCTGGGGCTGGGCGTAGTGGTTCACACCTGTAATCCCAGCACTCTGGGAGGCTGAGGAGGGCAAGTCACTTGAGGTGAGGAGTTCGAGACCAGCCTGGCCAACATGGTAAAACCCCATCTCGATTTAAAAAATACAAAAATTTGCTGGGCGTGGCGGCAGGCACCTGTAATCCCAGCTACCTGGGAGGCTGAGGCAGGAGAATCACTGGAACCCAGGAGGCCGAGGTTGCAGTGAGCTGAGATCGTGCTACTGTACTCCAGCCTGGGGGACAGAGCAAGACTCCATCTCAAAAACAACAACAAACAAACAAAATGAAGTCGAGGCTACAGTGAACCATGATAGTGCCAATGCACTTCAGCCTGGGTAACAAAGTGAGACCCTGCCTCAAAAAAATAAAAATATAAATAAAAATAAAACATAACAGCAAACATTCCATAGAGTAGGTGTGAGCATTAAATGGACTGGAAAACAGTGCTACGGAAGTGTTCACCACCGCCACCACCACCACCATTAGCAGGAGCCATCACCCTCACTGTCTCCTGTCACTGTCCTTTGACCAGGGCACTCCCAGCTGGAGCCTTTCTATCCTCTAATCCATGCTTCACAACTGTAAGACCACTCAGCTCCCAAGAACCACAGTCTACAGGGTGGCCACATTCCCAGATCTCAAACCAGACCCAGCCGGTCTGCACTTCCAGGGATAACGGGTATTTTCAAACCAGTCCAAAAGAGATGTGTGGCTCAGCATAAGAGGAACAGGAGACACCAAGGCCTCTTGCCATGAGGATGAGCTTGGAAGCGGATCTCCTGGTTGCACTTAAACCTTCAGATGACTGAGGCCCCAGCCAGGAGCTTAAGTGTATCCTCAGGTCACACCCTGAGCCAGAACCACACAGCTAATCCACTCCCCACTGCTGATCCCCTCCCCATATAAAACCTGTTTACTGTTTCAGGCTGCTAAGTTGTGGTCTGTTTTGTTACGCAGCAATGGCTAACACACACATGAGGCCTTATGAGCATGCAGCAAAGCTGCCTATGCCCTCCAGTCTGTTCATGTGGGCGTTGCCCTGTGTTTGCAGAAATCCAGCCACTGAGTCCTCTCATACAGTCACTGTTGCCCTCTGCATTGACACCCACCACACCCCCCCCCATCCCTCCTCCCACCTCCAGCCTGGGCCAAGAATTCCACTAGTGCTGGAATGGAATCTGCCATCCCAGGAGGATCCCTGAGATGTGGCACAGAGCCAGCAGCAGGCAGTACTTGGTCAGTAAATAAACTGCCCTCACCCATCCATGGAGGGATGTTTCTCTAAGGTTTAATTAAGTAGCAGGCTGTGAAGCTATGCTGACCAGAGGCTCTAAAGGCAATTAACCAACAAGGTGAAAACCCTTCCTGCTCATTCATTTGGCCCTTTTTATTAAGCACCTACTACATGGAAGGCCCCTTGGTCAGACTGGGGAATGTAGCAATAACTGAGACAGCTTCCATCACCACTGCTCTCAGGATGCTGGAGCTGGGTTGGGGCCAGCGCATGTGACAGCGTTACTGTTCACAACCCTGTCAGGCCACAAGCCCCACCCAACCCCCACCCCCCAACCCACCAATTCCAAAATCCAAAACACTCTGCAGATGGAAAGCTTTTGTTGCTTATTTGACAATTAAAATCTCATTTGGTTCATGGGCCGGGTGCAGTAGCTCACACCTATAATCCTAGCACTCCGGGAGCTCAGGGGGAGGATCGCTTGAGCTTAGGAGTTTGAGACCAGCCTGAGCAACATGTGAGACCCCATCTCTACCAAAAATACAAAAACTAGCCGAGTGTGGTGGGTGGTGCACTCCTGCAGTCGCAGCTACTCAGGAGGCTGAGGCAGGAGGATTGCTTGAGCCTGGGAGGTGGAGGCTGCAGTGAGCAGTGAGCTCAGACGGTGCCACTGCACTCCAGCCCGGGTGAAAGAGATTCTGTCTCAAAAAAACAAAATTAAAAAGAAAAACCAACTGTGCATGGGTGTGGGCTACAGGGAAGTCTTTTCTGCCCTACTTAGAATAAACATGCCGCATTTGCTACAGAAATATTCAGGTACAGGCCGGGCGCGGTGGCTCACACCTGTAATCCCAGCACTTTGGGAGGCTGAGGTGGGGGGATCACAAGGTCTGGAGTTCGAGACCAGCCTGACCAACATGGTGAAACCCCATCTCTACTAAAAATACAAAAATTAGCCGGACATGGTGGCGCACACCTGTAATCCCAGCTACTCAGGAGGCTGAGGCAGGAGAATCGCTTGAACCTGGGACGTGGAGGTTGCAGTGAGCCAAGATCGCGCCACTGCACTCCAGCCTGCATGACAGAGCGAGACTCTGTCTCAAAAAAAGAAAGAAATATTCAGGTCCTGGGGGCAAGTGCTGCCCAGACCCTGAGGCTGTTCCACGTTCTGAGAAGTCTGGCATTCCTGAGGTCTGCAGAGTTTCTGAGAAGAGTCTGTAGGCCTGAGTTAAGAAGGAACATCTTAAAAAACCCTGGGGACAGCTGGGGGCAAAGCAGAAGGGGGTGCCCCGGGACTGGGCAGGTACCTACCGGAACGAGCCGTCCAGATTGGCGCGGTGGATGAAGCTGAGCTTGGCGTCAGCCCAGTAGAGCTTCTGCTCCTCCAGGTCGATGGTCAGCCCATTGGGCCAGTAAATGTCCGAGTCCACAATGATATTCCGGGTGCTGCCGTCCATCCCCGCCCGCTCGATCCGGGGCATCTCACCCCAGTCTGTCCAGTACATGTACCTGTGAAGGGGCAGAGCAAGAGGAGAAGCAGCTAACACAGACCTGTTTTTTGTTTCTGTCTACAGATGCAGACATGAAACAACAGACAGTGAAGCTGCCCTCAGATCTCATCCATCAGAATTAACCAACAGGTAGGGTTTCAGGTGTGACTGCCTTATGTTGGGCAATCCAAATATACCATATCCGACTTGCTGTCAGTTAACAGTAAATTCTGGGCACCTTCCCTTCTCGATGATAGAAAGATTCCTTGTTCTTTTGATGATTGCATAGTGTACTGTGCTATGAGTTCTTTACAAAACTGCGGGTTTTTTTGTTTTTTTGCTACCATGAAAATGCTGTAAATGAACCTCTAACAGGCAATTCAAAACATGCAGGATGGAATATTATTTAGTGCTAAAAAGAAATGAGCTATCAAGCCATGAAAAGACATGGAGGAAACTTAAATGCATATGAGACAGTGAAAGAAACCAATCTGAAAAGGCTACAAACTGTATGAGTCCAACTCTACAACATTCTGGAAAAAGTGAACATACAGGCTGGGCGTGGTGGCTCATGCCTGTAATCCCAGCACTTTGGGAGGCTGAGGTAGGTGGATTGCTTGAGGCCACGAGTTCAAGACCAGCCTGGCCAACATGGTGAAACACCATCTCTACTAAATACAAAAATTAGCCAGGTGTGGTGGCACGTGCCTATAATCCCAGCTACTTGGGAGGCTGAGGCAGGAGAACTGCTAGAACCCGAGAGGCAGAGGTTGCAGTGAGCCAAGATCGTGCCCCTGCACTCCATTCTGGGTGACAGAGCAAAACTCTGTCTCTTAAAAAAAGGCAAATCTACACAGTCAAGCATCAGTATCAGCAGAGGCCAGAGGGTGGGCTGGAGGACAGGGATGAACGGACAGAGCACAGAAAATCAGGGCAGTGGAGCTATCCTGTGTGACGTAGAATGGTGGGTGCACGTCCTTACTCATCTGTCTAAACCCATAGAATGTACCAGCCAAGGGTGAACCCCCGTGTAAATATGGATCTTGGGAGATGGTGCACCAGCCAGGTTTCCTCAGCTGTAACAAATGTACCACCCTACATAGGAGGCTGACAGTTGGGGAGGCTGTGCGGGTGTGGGGACAGGGATGTGCAGGAACTCGGTACTTTCTGCTCAATGTTGCTGTGAACCTAAAACTGTTTGAAAAAATTAAGTCTATTTAAAAACAACAAAACATGGCCAGGAACAGTGGCTCGCGCCTGTAATTCCTACTTTGGGAGGCTGAGGCGGGTGGATCATTCAAGTGCCATCCTGGGCAACATGGCAAAATCCCGTCTCTATAAAAAATAAAAATAAAAGTGAGCTGGGCATGGTGGCACACACTTGTAGTCCCAGCTACTCAGGAGGCTGACGTGGGAGGATCCCTTGAGCCCTGGGAGGTCAAGGCTGCAGTCAGCTGGGACTGCACCACTGTGCTCCAGCCTGGATGACAGAGTGAGACCCTGCCAAAAAAAAAAAAAAAAAAAGAATAAAACCCAAGGGTGGGATGGACCCTGAACCAGCAGCAGCAGCCATTCCTGGGTAGGTCTGTGGGCGATGTGGCTTTGCTTCTCCGTGCTCCGAACAGACAAGCATCACCCGTCCACCAGAAACAACCACATCCTCAGGGCGCCCTTACTTGATCTCTGGCCAATGAACCAAGACAAAGTGAGCAGAGACGATGTGCCTGACACCAGGTCTAGGATGGCAGGTCTCACCCCTGCTAGTGCCCAGTATGCCCCGTCTGAAGGTGACCACAGGGTGTGTGCCCAGAGGCTGGGTGTGGCTCTCAGTGACCAGAGGGGAACCACACCAGCTTGGAGGACTCAGTTCCCATCCTAGCCAGCTGGGATGAGCCACGGGACACAAGAGCTGGCAAACCTATTACATTTTGTCAACCCGCCTCAGTAGAGAAAGGGGACAGTGCCCAGAATGTCCTCTGAGGAGCCTCCTCCCACTCCTGGTCCACGTAAAATGGTGCTAACTCCCTCACCCCCTTCTTCCTGGGGGCAGGGGGTGGCAAACCCCCTTCCCCTCGGCCGTAGCAACTGATTTTGAAACAGGCAGCTCGCCTGAGCCGGGCATGAGAGTGACCCCGGGACACAGGGAGAACAAGCCTCACTTTGCCCTCCAGGGGTCTCCATCCAACAGAAGAGGGAAATGACAGATGGGCAGCTGCCTCCTCCCCCACCGTGGTGCTCCGCGGCCTTGGGAGCCTCAGGTGCACCGAGGGGCTATGCTTCCCAGAGTAATGTCATTCCCAAGCAAGTACCATCTCCACCTTCCAGAGGGGCTGTGAAAAGATCAACAACAATGAGGGCATAGGAGTCTCAAACCAAATGCACCCTCTTCCCTGCAGAGGCCAACCACGCCTGCTGCTGTCACCAGGTCCTGTTCCCCCCGCCCCATGGGGACAGGAGAAGAGGGGCATCACATGGAACAGCTCTCCAGACAGACCCTTCCAAGCAGCTGTCTCCTGTGTGAGAACCCAACCAACACAGGGAAGGTGGGAATTGCTATTCCCATTAGACTGATGAGAAAACTGAGGCCCCGGAAGGCTGGCCTGTCCCAGGTTACAGGCGCTGAGCAGCAGCTCTGAGAACACATCGTGTGTCCGCTGAGGGCCCGAGCCCAGCCTCATATGACTCACCCTTCACCAGCAAAGCCCGGGTGTGGGTGAACTTTTCCTGGCAGCCTGGGACTCCAAGGTGCTGGCAGCCAGCCCAGTGAAGGCTCCCACGTGCGTGGGGCAGACGCCTTGCTTTACCTGCATGTCCCCCACCCCTAGGAGCCTGGGCAGAGCCCAGACCCCCTACCACCTCCTGAGAAGGTATTGGGGGCATCAGTCTTGAGTGGGGGGGATCCACACAGGCCTCCCCAAAACGCTCCGCTGTGGCTCATGGAAAAGGCTGGAAAACGTGCAGGAGCAGGGCCTCCGCATGGAGCATAATTCACATTCCTTCCCCGAGTTTCATAACAGAGGCTGCTGGTTTCCTTAAATGGGGAATTTGCGAGCCAGTCGGTGACCAGAGACTGGCTGGCGTGGATGTGCTCTTGCAAAGTCTCAAACGCTACCGCAAGCCCGGCTGAATTCCACGGAGGAAAATTGACTTCCGAAGAAAAGGGCTGCAGCACGGCCTTCGAGCAGTGCCAGCTGTGGTTGTGGTTGTGTTATTTTAGGGAAGGGCCATTTTGCATTTTAAAGAGGGGGTTGGGTTTCACCCTGGCTTTAATTTGAGACCTGGGGGCCACTGCAGCCCCTCCTTGGGGTCTTCCTCCCATGCTGGGCCTGTATCTTTCTCAGGTGCCAGAGGGTCGTCCCCAGAGCCCGCTCTGCCACCCACGTGAGCACCCTGGAGCTGGAGGGACGTGGCTTCCCCCAACCCTGCCTGGACGTCTGTGCGGGGCCACCTGCGTTGCTGAAACCGCAACCCAGTCGAGTCTCAGAGGGGCCCTCCTGGCTCCGGGGGTCTCGGTCTTCTTGGTCACATGCACACTGAGGTGGACGCTCAGACCCACAGACCCTTCCTGATGATGGCTGGGGCAGGGACCCCTCCTCTGAGAAAGGACCCTGGTGTAGGACAGCACTGCGGGAGGGCACAGGAGATGACGAGGGCTCCAGCAGGGCCAGAAGGAATGCCAAGATGCTCCTTGCAACCTTGCACCCTTGGCCAGGATGGAGGACAAAACCCGCCCCTCCTCTGTCCCCACTCTCAGGACAGCAGTCCTGCCCTGGGACTCAGCACCCACACTTATGCCTGAGGACCACTATTCAAACAGTATTTGGCGCACAGGGGGTGCTGCCCACAGGTGCTGTGACAGGCTGGAGTCCTCTCCCTCTCTGGCAACACGAAGCCTAAGGAGAGGTAGGACCACAGCTGGCGTCATCAGCAGCATTGCATCTGATGAATGGGAGCCTGTATCCCAGTGTTTTCACTCTCATTCATCAGGCAAAGTACTGGGGCAAAGGGAGGGTGTGGGGAGAGGCCCAGGAATCAACACCAAGGTCAACTTTGCCCCAGGAGCCAGGGTGGGAGTGAGTAGCCACAGGTGTGATCCTGGGGAAGGCTTCTGGGAGAGAATTAGAGGCAAGCAGGGAAAGAAACCATTTCAAATAGTTAAGAAAAGCCAGAGCCAAACAGGGATGGTCAGCTCCCAGAGATGGTGCAGGCAAAGCCGGCCCAGATCCGGGCACAGGGACGACTGCTTCCAACCAAGGGTCTCGCATCTCTCAACCAAGCGCCAAGCACCTCCCAACCAAATACCTCCCAACCAAGCACCTAGCACCTGTCCACTGGACACCAACTACTCCCAACCAAGTGCCAAGCACCTCCCAATGAAGTACCCATTACCTCCCAACCAAGCACCTAGCCCCTCCCAATGAGCAACACGCACCTCCCAACAGAGCACGTAGCACCTCCCAACTGATCACCTCTCAACCCAGCACCGAGTACCTCCCAACCGACATGGCAAAAGCCATGAGGAAGTGAAAAGAAGAAACTTTTTTTCTTCTTACGGGCACAGAGACTGTACTTCTGGTGGTGAGGGAAGGGCATTTCCACTATCACGACAGTGAACGCTTGTTGAACCCGCCAACTGTTCTTGGTGTTTTCCACATGACAAACAGCACGGTCATGCCTCTGTACAGACAGGGACACCGAGGCACAGAGAGACACCAAGGCACAGAGCAGCACCAGGCCATCCTTGACTCATCTTTCTATCAGACCCACATGCAGAGTGCCAGCAAATCCAGCTGGCCTTACCTTCAGAACAGATCCCGAATCTCGTCACTCCTCACCTTCAGAAGTGAGGGGTCTCCGCTGCTGTCAGGATCCCGGTAATCACCATGGACAGGGCTCCTGTCGCCACTCCACCCACCCCATGGCTCACTCTCGCTCCAGCCACTGGGGGGTTGCCCTCAAGCATGAGTCAGACCTGATGCATCCTCCTCCCACACCTCGGGCCCCATTCCCCCTACATTCTGCTACAGCCCCTCAAACAGGCCCAGCCCCAAACTACCCCCGGGCCTTCGCACTGGCGATTCCCTCTGCCGGACCGTGCTTCCCCACACAGCCACATGGTTCTCAGACTCATCTACTTCCAGTCTCGGCTCAAAAGTCACCAAGAAGCCTTCCCAGCACCTGAGCTCTGACGGAAGCCCCTCGCCACAGCCCCCAGGCACTGCTTTCTCCCCCACACATGCGTCCCTCTCAAATTCTATTCACTTACTGTCTCCTCCCATCCACTGAAAGGGCCAGAGACTGGGCTATGCCCGCTGCATGGGGAGCAGGACTGAGGCACAAGAGTTCATAAATGCAGGTGGATGCCTGGCTGGGAGGTGAGGGAGCTGCAGCGACCCAGGCTGGGAGGGAAGGCAAAGACGGAGGAGCGCAGGTCCCAGCAACATGATGGCCACGGCAGCCACTGGTGAGCAACTGCAGGCCCACTTCAGGCGAGGGCTCCCAGCAGGCTGCTATCTTCAGCCTCTCCCACAACTCTCTAGCCAGAGAGGCTGCTACACCAGCCGACCCTTCCAGAAAGGTCAGTAACCCCACAGCTCCTGGAGCCACAGAGGTTCCAGGCTGGGAGGGCGACGGTTCACCAGGCAGAAGAGGCTGCCCCGGGGTCAGCTGGCTCCCGGGCAGCTGCAGGTGGCCAGCCCACTGAAAGTGCAGCAAGGGCATGAGAGGGGCTCTGGTGATGAGTGGCTGCCCAGCATGGCGCCCCTGGGAGCCCGGGAGCACTTCTCAGGTGGTGGGGCCACAAAGCTGCCCTGGCCTCACTTCAGGGACTCAGAATACTTGGGCCATAAATTCCATCGCATCCCCACCTGCTGGTACCCCATACTTACACATGGCCTGGTTCAGATGCAGACCCTCCCACACACATAGTCACACAGGCACATACACGTGCACACATAATCACATGCACACACTCGCACACACATACGAATACCTGCTCACAGGCATGCACACACACGTTCATGCACACACACACACAGACTTACACCCTCCCATTCCCACACTCAGTTGCTCAGACACACACACACCTGGCTTTCACACAAACCTGCCGGGTTCTGAAAGGCTCCAGCCCTTCCCGTACGTCAAAAGCTAGTCCAGGGCTTCCTAAGTCACCGTGCAGAGCAAAGAGGTGAACTCAGCCACCACGGCACTCTGCTTCCCGAGCTCCCAAACACCACCCTTGGCGAGGACAGATCCTCACCCCACACCCTCATTCCCACGACCCTGGGCAGGCCCAGATGAGGGGTGTCCACAGGGTATGGCAACTGGCCCCTCCCAGCCCAGCTCCTGCAGCCAGCGCCATGGAGTCATGGGGAGGTAACTACAAAGGGCAAAGCAAGTTGGTGACCCCAGAACTAGAGCCCAGGGGCCTTCGGTTCTACTTCAGAGGTTGGACAGTGTCCCATAGGGCACAGCCAAGGGAAGGGTTCCCAGAGCCCTGACTTCAGGGAGGAGGGCAGGCAGACTCCTGTGTCAGGTCTGGGTGCATGACCGCCCATTTCTGGGACATTCTAACTTAGAAGATCTAGGTCAGGCTGGACACAGTGGCTCACGCCTGTAATCCCAGCACTTTGGGAGGCCGAGGCAGATAGATCACTTGAGGTCAGGAGTGCGAGACCAGCCTGGCCAACATGGTGAAACCCCGTATCTACTAAAAATACAAAAATTAGCTGAGTGTGGTGGCGCACATCTGTAATCCCAGATACTTGGGGGGCTGAGGCAGGAGAATCACTTGAATGCTTGAACCCGGGAGGTGGAGGCTGTAGTGAGCTGAGATCGCACCATTGCACTGCAGCCAGGGCAACAAAAGCAAGACTCTGTCTAAAAAAAAAAAAAAAAAAGATCTAGGCTGGCCCCTCATCCAGTGAGGTCCAAGCTGGAACTGCTGAGAGGCTGTGGTGACACTGAATGAACTAACAGGCAAAGGGCTTCCAACAGAGCCTAGGGGTAAAAAAGAGGCTGCTGTGTTCTAGTCAAGACATCTGCCAACCAGCTCTGACCAGCACGAAATCTGACAGGTGCAACCAGGGCCAGGGCTCAGCACAGCCCAGGTAAGAGTGTATGTCCGGCCCCCAGAGTCACTCCCGGGCTGCAAGAGGAGGGCCAAGGGAGGGACAAGGGGTGTCCAAGCAAACTGTTCCCTCTGCTCGTTAGTGTGGGGTGAGCCTGGCCTAGCTGGCCAGTGGAGTTGGGCCGCCCCTCCTCGCACTCTCCACCCCGGACTTCGACTCCAAGGAGGTTCTTAGCTTTCCAGCCATTCACCCTCTCCCCACCCAGACCAGGCCCTGAGCCTTAAAGGGCCCAGGTGAACTCAGCCAGACCAGGTGCAGAGGAGGACACAGGGCAGCTTCCAGAACAGACCCAAGAACACTCCCAGCAGCTTCTGCTTCCAGACCAGGAGCTGTACTTTTTCAGCCAATGCAGTTGGAAAGCCAGGAAAGAAGCAATTCCGCCTTGCCTGAGTGCCCGCACTTCCCAGCCTGCCCGCCACACACAGCGAAGATGTGTTTAACCATCCGAACCCACGGCCAACCACATCAGTTGCCTCAGACAAGCAAGTTTAAAAAAGAAACATAACTGTGGGCCGGGCACAGTGGATCACGTCTGTAATCCCAGCACTTTCAGAGGCCGAGGCCGCCAGATCACCCAAGGTCAGGAGTTTGAGACCAGCCTAGCCAACATAGCAAAACTGCGTCTCTACCAACAGTACAAAAAGTAGCCGGGGGTGGTGGTGGGCACCTGTAATCCCAGCTACTTGGGAGGCTGAGGCAGGAGAATTGCTTGAACCCAGGAGGCAGAGGTTGCCGTGAGCTGAGATCACGGAGTGTAGTACTCCAGCCTGGGTGACACAAGGGAAACTCTGTCTCAATGGGAAAAAAAAAAGAAAAGAAAAGAAACATAACTATGGAATCTCAAAGAGAAGTAATTCTCTCAACAACAACAAATCCTGAAAGCGGAGCTCTTTTTTTTTTTTTTTTTTTTTTTTGAGGCAGGGCCTCCTCACTTTGTCACCCGGGCGGGAGTGCAGTGGTGGGATCACAGCTCATTGTAGCCTTGATCTCCCAGGCTCAAAGGATCCTGCTACCTCAGCTTCCCAAGGAGCTGGAATCACAGGTGTGCACCACCACGCCAGGCTATTTTTGTATTTTTTTTTTTTTTTTGTAGAAATGGGGTCTCGCCATGTTGCCCAGGCTGGTCGCGAACTCCTGGACTCCAGTGGTCTGCCCGTCTTGGCCTCCCAGAGTGCTGGGATTACAGGAGTGAGCCACTGCGCCCCACCTGAACTCATTTTAAGATTCACATCTTTTTTCTGAAAAAGAACTTGGGCTCACATAAATTCAAGAGAGGAACAGTGACACTCCCCGCCCCCTGGACCCAGATGGAGTCGCAGCAGAGTTTACCCATGAGCGGGGTTCAAGGCAATGGCCCTCGGCTGGTCAAGGTCCTGCCAGAAGAGGACCTTCCGAGACGTGCCATTGAGGTTGGCCACCTCAATGCGGTTGGTCTCTGAGTCCGTCCAGTATAGCTTCTTGCCCACCCAGTCGCAGGCCAGGCCGTCGGGTGAGACCAGGCCAGAGATGACCACGTTCTGGACGGCGACGCCCGTGTGGTTCAGGTAGGTCTGCTTGATGGCCTCCTCGCTCACGTCTGTCCAGTATACGGCTCCCTTGGAGAACTGGAAGTCCACTGCGGCTGCATCCTCCAGGCCGCTGACCACGATGGTGGTCTCCAGCTTGACTCTGCCGGCGTCCACCAGCCGTACGTCCCGGCGGTTTGCAAACAGCAGGAGCGGTGAGGCTGTGGGGCAGAAGCAAACCGTGAGGGCCATTGGCTGAGCCAGCAGGACACACACAGCCCTGGGATGGGGCGCTATGCCCACAGCACTCCTGGTACCGCCCCCCGCCCACCATGCCCAAGACCTCCAGTTCCTTCCTTCCACCCCAAGGCGCTGTCAGGAAGCTGCCTGGGCAGCCCCGGCCCGCACCATTCAGAGGCTCCTGCCACGCAGCAAATAGCCTTCTTACCACACTCAGTGACAGCAACTGTTTAGCAACTGCTACGTCTATCCCCTCAGGTGCAGGTGACCCTTCCTGCCATGCCTGCGACCTCCCATATCATCCTCCAGAGGCTGCAGGGGCCCTGTCCTGTTCTGCAGAGAAGCCACATCCTCTTTGTTGGCCTGACACCGGGACGGGGGACGTGAAGGCACAGTCCTGGCCATGCTGCCCACTACAAACCCAGCCACACTTCAGAGCCCAGGCCAGACAGCGCCTCGAGATTCCCTTCCAAGTCTTTGACCACTCAAGCTCAGGCCCCTCTCCTTGGACTGGGGCCTCAGCTTCTCGTCCACCCCGGTATTCCATTATTTCTCCCACCCTGATTCGATACATTCCAACAATGCACACATTTAAAGGGTCACTCTGGAATGCCACCCCTTGGCTCGGACCCCTTCAGCAGCTCCCTGTGCCAGTGCCGTGCAGAACAAGGTCAGACTCCCCAGCCTGGCCTCACCTACATGTCTCTCCACCCCCCACTCCAAGCATTCCTGATCTGCCTGCAGCTGCGCTGGCCTCTCATCCCTCCGCGCCCCCAGCCCTCCTCAGCTCTTCTGCCTGTGCAAGAGGCTTCTTCTCACAGACAAGGGTCTCATTCCCACAACGGGCCAAATGAGAATCAGGAGAGGCCTCGAGACCACCGCCCTAACAGACGCTTCAGATGTCACCCCAGGAGGGCCCAGCAACCCCCAACACAGACTCAGAGGGACTAAGAAGCCACACGAGGTATGAACACAAGATGTGGACACGAGGAGGTAAAGACCTCCAGGTAGCTCCATGAGTCCATGTCTGCTGCCAGCAGGGCTAGGCTGGGCTGGCCACAAATACCCCCCAAAAACATCTGAAGCCTTGGCTCGAAACAGCCGACATTCCTCATGGAAACTGCAGACCCCTGGGTCCTCCTGTGCAGATGGGAGAGCCCAGCCAACCCCTCACTCCCACCTTCACCAAGAAAGAGAAAGACAAAACAAACTGAACTCAGGCAATGACAATCACAGAACTGAATCTTGTATTTAGTTCAGTCAGTTTCATTTCAGCAGGGGAAAGATTTGCAGCCTCCATGAGGGTCCCTGGGAGCACCCAGGACCAAAGCATGACCAGGAGACCCCGGGGCAGTGGGGTAGACGGTTGTGAGCACGGGTCCCACTGCCAAGACCAGCACCAGCTCAAATCCTGCCCCACCCCTCCTTTCCCAGGGGACATGCTCTGCAGGACGGGAGGACACACAGCAGACCTGAGGCCATGGGAATGACAGCAGGGACTCCATCCCCCACCCCCCATGCTGTCGTCACCTTAGGTCTACTGTTCTTCGTGGCAATGAGGGACATTGTGAAAACCCAACAACAGGAAGGCACAAGCAACAAATAAAACAAAGACAAACTTGACTTCACGGGAAGTTAAAGATTTTGTGCATCAAAAGACACTATCAAGAGGGTAAAAAGGCAACCCACAGAATGAGAGAAAATACTTCCAAATCGTAGATCTACTAAGAGATTAATATCCATGAAATAGGGAGAACTCCTAAAACTCAACAATGAGAAAACAGCCGACCCAACTCAAAAATGGGCAAACACCTTGAACAGTCATTTCTCCAAAGACAACATGTAAATGGCCAATAAACACATCAAAACAGGCTTAGCATTCCCTTAATCATCAGGGAAATGCAAATCAAAACTACGATAAGATACCACCTTGCACTGCTTAGGATGGCTACTATAAAAAAAAAAAAACAAGCGTTGGTGAGACGTGGAGCAACTGGAACCCTTGTGCATCATCGGCAAAAACGTAAAATGGTGTAGGTACTATGGAAAACAGTATGGCAGTTCCCCAAAAACTTCAACACAGAATTACCACATGACCCAGCAATTCCACTTCAGAGTGTATACTCAAAAGATTTGAAAACAGGGACAAGATCAGATATCTGTACATCTTCGATCACAGCACTGTCCTTCCCAACAGCTAAAACATGGAAGCAGCCAAGCACGGTGGCTCACACCTATAATCCCAGCACTTTGGGAGGCTGAGGTGAATGGATCACCTGAGGTCAGGAGTTGGAAACCAGCCTGGCCAACATGGTGAAACCCCGTCTCTACTAAAAAAATACAAAAATTAGTGAAGGATGGTGGTGGGCGCCTGTAATCCCAGCTAACTTGGGAGGCTGAGGCAGGAGGATCACTTGAACCTGGGAGGCAGAGGTTGCAGTTAGCCAAGATTGGGCCATTGCACTCCAGCCTGGGCAAGAAGAGCGAAACTCCATATTAAAAAAGCAAAAACAAAACAGAAAAAAAACAGGGAAGCAACTCAAGTGTCTACTGAGGGATGAATGGTGAGGCAAAATGTGCTCTATGTACAAGTATTATTCAATCTTAAAAAGGAAAAAGATTCTGGTCAGGCACAGTGGCTCATGCCTATAATCCCAGCACTTTAGGAGACTGAGGCGGGTGGATCACCTGAGGTCAGGAATTCAAGACCAGCCTGGACAACATGGGGAAATCCCGTCTCTACTAAAAATACAAAAATTAGCCAGGTATGGTAGTGAGCGCCTGTAATCCCTGTAATCCCAAGTAGGCTGAGTGAGGCAGGACAATCAGTTGAACCCGAGAGGCGGAGGCTGCCGTGAGCTGAGATCACACCACTGCACTCCAGCCTGGGTGACAGAGTGAGACTCCATCTCAAAAAAAGAAAAAGGAAAAAAAAAAAATTAAAAGTGAGTTGTTACAACTGCAGCAGAAATGGACATTCTGACTTTCACAAGAGGAAATGGCCACAGCTAAGGCATTTATCTTCACCCCTGGCCTACCCCAAACAGGTCCAAACAGATAATGAAGAAAATCAGGGTCAGAGGCGACAACTCTCTGCAGCTCACAGGCAGGGCCACCCAGGCCCCACCCCTGCCCGGGCTTCGGGCAACATCCCTCAGGCAGGGGAAGGCAGCCACCCTGGAATGCCAGCTGAGAGGTCTGCATTTCACCTGCACCATCCAGCCTGCAGGCACCCCAACTCCAAGACACTGAGTTCCCTCCACCTGGTGAGGCTGCAAGGAAAGACCCCAGGTCCTGTCCCCAGGCTCTGGGCACATTCGGAGGAGTGCAGGGCCCACTACCAGGAGGTCTGGCCAACAGGTGCACCAAAGGATCAGATGCCAGCCGCAAGAGGGTCCGCAGGAGTGCAGGAATCACACCTAGGATGCAGGAGCAACTGGGGCCTTCAGAGATGGAAGCAGCATTGAGGCCTGGGGGCAGGAGGAGCCTTCGCAGGGCAGAGAGCTGTGTGTGAGACCCAGAGGGCACTGGTGGCACAAGCAGATGGAACTGTCACCAACAAGGACACCCGCAGCACAACCAGGCCAGGCTGCCCCCGACAGTGTGTTCCCACTCATCGTCCTGCCCACTGGAGCAGGATTACTGATACTCCCAATTTGTGAATGAGGCCAACTGTGCCCCATGCCCCAGCTGCCCCTGTGGTGAGGGCCCCCGGCTTGTCCCCACTCATCCAGTGAAGGTGTGATCCACCCAGGCACACTATAATTCCATGCTTCTTGGGGTCACAGGCCCTTCGAGAAACTGGTCCCCCTCCTCAGATACATACACTCAGACACACACACACACACACACAGTGCTGTTCCCCAGGTCCCATGAAGTCCCCCTATCAGGGTGGACCCAGCTCGGGCCCGAGAGTCCCCTGCTAACACAGGCACAGAGTGGGACCAGACATGGAGCTTTCCACTCTAAGTTAGCCTCCTTGGACAACAATGACACAGATTCTCAGAAGGCAGCGAGCCCCCACTGCCGACGGTGTTCAAGCAGGTGGGGGACTGGGCGGTCAGGCCTGCACATCGCCAAGCAGACGCCAGCCCCAGTGTCTCTGATGCTGGAGGGCCCCACAGACAAGAGGCCTTCCCTGGGCTGTATCATCCAGGCAGGAGGGGAACCCGGGCAAAGGCGGGCACACCTGCCCTGAGGGGCAGTCCACAGTGCCAGCAGCCCAGTAAACCCTTCCCCACTACAGCGGGAGGTCCCAGTAGGGGGCCCTGGCCAGCTCAAAGGAGGGAGGCAGGAGCTCTTGGAAACGCTGGGTACAGAAGCCCTAGCTCTGCCCTGCTCTTTCTCCCCAAACTGGAAAGACCACATTTCACCACAGTTTACACTCTCGGCTGTTCAGGTGCATTCTTCAAAGGCCAGAGATGGGGGTGTTTTTAATTTCCTGTGCTTTTCCCAACCCACACTTGGGGAGGCCGGGAGAGCTGGGCAGCCGCACAGGCCCTGGGGACATCTGTGGGCACCGCCAGGGTGAGGCCCGCTGTGGCAGGCAGGCTCTTTCCAGGAGCTGCTCTGGCTTCTAAGATGCTTGGAAACAACCACACACTCAATTCCTAAGTTTAAGAGGAACCCACATCACTCCCCCCGCCACCTGGGGAACAGGCTTTCCTTTGGAAGGACCTGGCAGTGGCCCCAGGGTCCTCAGCAAGTGGGAGGGCTCTGTGTGGGTGGCCCCTGCCCTTCCCCAGCAGGCAGAGATGGCACCTCCTCCTCTGCTCCCCCTCCTCCCCACCAGGGCCTGTGGAGCCCTGGGTGATGGGGGCAGCCTGTCATTGAGGGGCCCTGCACCAAGGCCCTACAGCCCCCCTCTTCTCCAAAGGGGAAAGAAACCCAGACAGAGAAAACCCAGCCCTTGGTAGGGAGGGTGGAGAACATGGCGGGAACAGAACCTGATGGGAGGGAGAGAGACATGTCAAGTGGCAGAGTAGAAGGGCTGGCTCAGTAGCTCAGGCTTATAACCCCAGCACTTTCTGAGGACAGAGAATCATCTCAGGCCAGGAGTTCGAGACCAGCCTGGGCAACAGAGTAAGACCCCATCTCTACAAAAACTTATTTTAAAGCTTAAAAAAACAAGCAAAGAGGACAGTTTAGAAGTCTGTAGAAGCAGCATGCGAAGGAGGAGATGCAATACAGGCACCAGGAGGGGCTGGCCATGGGCACTCACTCTGCCAGCCGGCCCACCCAGCCACCCAGGACACAGGCCAGAATGGCTCCATATTCCCGTGGGAAGTCATAGACAAGCAATGAACACAGCCAATAAGGACACCTTAGTAATGTTAGATCCTTAAGGCTACAGATCAGGGAAACAGTGCAGGGTGAAGGGGCAGGGGGCTGCGTGCTACGTGAAACAGTGAGAGCAGGACTTCCTGGGAGAGAGGGAGCCAGCAGACCCAGGCAAAGGTCCTGGGGTGGGAGCACATGGGAACAGAGTCGGCGGGGGAGCATGGAGGGTGCTGGTCCTCTGGGCTCCTTCCCACCAGGCGATGTGCCCATATGCCCAAAGTCTCTCATTTCACAGCCCCCTGCAGGTCAGGGGTCACAGCTACACAGCCCCCAGATACCTTCAGAAAGGTGCCTTGGCCTGCCCCAGGTCACTGCACCCAGTGACGACCTGCTGACCTCTGGCCAGAGCTCTAGGCAGTGTAATTTGAGCAAGAGGAGAAGGGAGGGCAATAGACCTGGGGCGCCGAGGGAGGCACAGGCTGCAGCAGACACCTGAGGCTGCACCTTGGCACCTTCGTTCTGGGTGTGGGTGAGGGGTGGACAGGCCGAGGGCTGGAGCTGCAGGGCCAGCCACCATCAAACCCCAGCACCTGCCAGATCACCACGAAAAACAGCATGTCATCTGCAGCCCAGACTGCAGAACAAACCTTTCAGAAAACACGGTGGTTAACTGTTGCATCAGGAACATCAAATAATTACACCCTCGCCCCAGGGATCACCCCTGCAGGAATCTGTCCCAAGAAACACCAGAAAGAAGGAAAACGTCTTAGTCACAATATTTGCTGAGGTTTTACTTGTAAAAGCAAAGAAAATAAAAAATAATAAATGATCTCCAACGGCAGGGGTAACTAGACTATTGTCTCAGTAGAAAGGCTGCACCTATTAAAGTAGGAAGAAAATGACTGCGGTCACATCAAACATGTTTGACATGTCAAAACCAAAAACCACACACACACACAGCATAACCGTGAACCATGATTTCTACTAGAATGAATGGCAGTTAAGAGAAAGTGCCAGCGGAGACAAAGATTGAGAAAGCAAAGGTGGGCTCATTAGGTAGATACGTCTCTGGGTAGTATACTGGTAATACTGGTACATATATGCTTTTTAATATATTTTTTAACTTCAAATTCCATTTATGTTCCTATGAAGCTATTTGTGCAAATATTTTTTTCAGGACCATATATAACAAGGGCAAAAGGGCCAGGTCAGCTCTCCAGCTCAGAGTGACCAGCTCAGAGCAGACAGCAGACTCCAGGCTTAGCAGCCTGGCTGAGACCTGGCCCACATGAATCCCTCAACCTCCGACCTCAACATCCTGTCTGTGAAATGGGCATAATTATTACTGCACCTCCACATCAGAAAGTGAGACGCTTAAACAGGATGCTTCATAGAAAAGTGCTCAAAAGTAACAGCCAGGCAGGGGTAGAGGTTTTCATTAATTAAACGTTCCTTTCATCCAGCCCCGGGGCCAGCTCCAACGCAAAGCATACCCCATTGACTGAGACTCAGGGCCCTGGATTGAAAGCCCGGCCTGGCCTCCAGCTGTGAGCTTTGGGGCAGGATTTCCCATCTCCCAGAGCCTCAGTTTCCTCATTTATAAAGCAGGAAGTGATAACTCCTTTTTATTTTTTTTTGAGACAGAGTTTCACTCTTATTGCCTGTCTCTACTAAAAATACAAAAAATTAGCCGGGTACGGGGGCAGGCACCTATAATCCCAGCCACTCTGGAGGCTGAGGCAGGAGAATCCCTTGAACACAGGAGGTGGAGGTTGCAGTGAACCGAGATGATGCCACTGCACTCTAGCCTGGGTGACAGAGTGAAACTCTATCTCGAAAAACAAACAAACAAAAATTAGCCAGGGGTGGTGCCGGGCACCTGCAGTCTCAGCTACTTGGGAAGCTGAGGCGGGAGAATCACTTGAACCCAGGAGGCGGAGGTTGCAGTGACCAAGATTGCACCACTGTGCTCCAGGTTGCGTGACAGAAGGAGACTGTCTCAAAAAAAGAAAAAGGCTGGGACCTGTGGCTCACATCTGTAATCCCAACACTTTGGGAGGCCTACGCAGGTGGATCACCTGAGGTCAGGAGTTGGAAACCAGCCTGGGCAACATGGCAAAACCCCATCTCTACTACAAATACAAAAACCAGCTGGCCATGGTGGTAAGTGCCTGTAATCCCAGCTACTCGGGAGGCTGAGGCAGAACTGCTTGAACCTCAGAGGCAGAGGTTGCAGTTAGCTGACACTGCACACTGCACTCCAGCCTGGGCGACAGAGTAAGACTCTATCTTAAAAAAAAAAAAAAAAAAAAAAAAACCATGAGTAATATTATATGAACTTCTTCCCAATGGAAACGCAGGTCATTTGTTTAAAAGGCACCAGGCACACTGGGCAGGCTGGCTTCCTTCCCCTGAGACCATCTTCTTTTGCCTGGTTTCCCAGTCGGTTTAATCAGGTATAGAACACTTTCTTCAACCCCGGATTCAAGCAGCCCTGGCCGGGCACAAACTCAGTACACCCCACAATCCACTGTGGGTTCTTGACACGATTAGGGGAATGTGAGGGGGCAATTCAGATCTACAGTGGGCACATGTCTGCCACTCCCAGGAAGCCCCACCTCTGGTAAGTCAATGTCAGAGAAAGACCAGCTCCTGCCTGCTCCTGCCTTGAGTATCAGGACCTGTGATCAGTCCCCACCAGCGCAGAATCAGGAGTTTGAAAACTCAAGTGCCAACAATCTCATTTTAACCCACGTAAGCATACCCAATATTTATATATAGAATTCATAACAGATGTCCAGGCTTCCATTCCAATAGCCTGTATTTTACACTGTTTATTTACATGGTTACACCAAACAAAACTCAATCCAAGGTAACCCAATCCTTTGCTACTCCACCAAAATAAGCAGCATTTTCAGCACATGCCTTATTTATATTCATCAAGCGTTACACCGAGCCTCCAACTGTTCATCAGAGCAAGCTGCAGCCTGGACACAGACTGGGGGTTAATTAGTCAGGAATGACCCTGCGTCCAGTGCCAGCACGATGGGAGAGACCGAGAAATGGAAGGCTTCGAGGTCCACAGTCTAGGAGCCCGCACGCTAGTTGTGCAGGATATACACACACAATCACCCGAGAGAAGGTGGAATGAACCCAGGGACAGGTAGTGCCTATATCCCGGGGATGAATGAGCTGACTGCGGGTGAACCAGGCAGGCTTCCTGAAGGAAGAAGACCTACCTGGCTGTGGGTAGAGTGGGCAGGCTTCCTAGACGGGGAAGATCTGGCTGTGGGTAGAGTAGGTAGGCTTCCTGGAGGAGGAAGAGCTGGCTGTGGGTGGACCATGCAAGCTTCCTAGAGGAAGAAGAGCTGGCTGTGGGTGGAGGAGGCAGGCTTCCTAGAGGAGGAAGAACTGACTATGGGTAAACCTGGCTGTGAGTAGACCAGGCAGGATTCTTGAAGGAGGAAGACCTGGCTGTGGGTGAACCAAGCAGGCTTCCTGGAGGAGGAAGAGCTGACTGTGGGTGGACCAGGCAAGCTTCCTAGAGGAAGAAGACATGGCTGTGGGTGGACTAGGCAGGCTTTCTAGACAGGGAAGATCTGGCTGTGGGTAGACCTGGCTGTGGGTGGACAGGCAGGCTTCCTGGAGGAGGAAGAGCTGGAGCATTGAAGGACAAACATGACTTGGTGAATGCTGAGCATGCCCAGGCCTGATCCCAAGATGCAGTTATGCACTCTGCTCACAATGCCTCACAAACAACTTCCCTGACACCTGACACCGCTGTGCGACCTTCTAGCTCTGGTTCCTCAAAGCAGGTATTCACACTACCACCCTGTGCACCTCCTCACACCCCAGCCCAGGGACAGGAGTTCCACCAGATACCAAACCTCTAGGGATGCCTGGGTCTGCTTCTGGGTTCCTCTTGGTCTAACTGTCCACCCTGCATCAGCACGACATGCCAAAAACAAGGCTTTGCGATCCTCCTCGACGCCTGGGAGACCAAGTCCCTCCAGACTCATCACCTGGGCCACCCTGGGCCCGTTCTACCCCAGACACATTCTACAGTCAGCTCCCCAAGTGCCACAAAGATCAATGTTAGCGTTTTTATGGCATTTGATTTACAGTTTTTACAATGTATAAAAAGATGCCACAGCTCAGCCAGCAGGATGGACAGATCTAGGATGCTGCTGCCGGCACTACTGTTTGTGGTCAGCAAAGTCTGCTTTTAATAATTTATTAAACTGTGGTGGGAGATGGATGGCGGCAGTGGTTACCAGCAACGTGAATGTTCTTAATGCCACTGAACTATACACTTACAAATGGTTACGACAAGGAGTGTTATATGTATTTTATCACAGTAAGAAATAGGTAAATGCAGGCCGGGCATGGCAGCTCACACCTGTAATCCCAGCACTTTGGGAGGCTAAGGCGGATGGATCACCTGAAGTCAGGAGTTCGAGACCAGCCTGACCAACATGACGAAACTCTGTCTCTACTAAAAATACAAAAATGAGCCGGCCGTGGTGGCACATGGTTGTAATCCTAGCTTCTTGGGAGGCTGAGGCAGGAAAATTGCTTGAACCCGGGAGGCAGAGGTTGCAGTGAGCTGAGATCACGCCATTGCTCTCTAGCCTGGGCAACAAAAGCGAAACTCTGTCTCAAAAAATAAATAAAATAAAATAAATTAAAAATAGGTAAATGCAAACTTACGGTGTAGTAATATTACGGGCTATTATGAGCTACGAAAAAGAATGACTTGGAACTACAGTTTCAGCTCTCATTCAGGAATTTGTTTTAAATGTGGGTTGGTCACTAAGGCATATACACAACATTTTCAGGTTCAAATATTCCTAGAGTTGGACAGTGAGCACCCTCTGAGCCAGCTCTTGTGTCCTGGAAGTCCCCACTAGTCCTCCAGGACTTCTCTGCTTTCTTTCACAGTAAGATGCCCCACGCTCAGCTTGTACCTTTCCTTGTCCCAGCCCTAGAACCAGCTTCTTTGTGGACAAGCTCTGGCTCCTTTGGGTGGAGAATGGTATTCAGAAACCCAGACCTGGGCACTGATGTGCTCACTGCTACTTGGGGCAATTGCTTCTAGACCTCTCTGCGGATAGAGGTAGGAAACAGACATACAGTCCTCGTTCTTCGCCGATTCTCTACTTGAGCTCGCCTGCTTGCTAACATTTATTTATATCCCCCAAATCAAACCTCGCAGCACTTTTGCAATCATTCACAGACTTGCAGAGCGTGAAAAAACTGAGTCACCATCACACATTCCCAACTGAGGTCAACTAAGGCCACAACGCCCCATCTTCCTGCTCCATCTCTCGACGTGTAAGCGAGTGTCCTCCTCTCGGTCTAGCTAGTTCCACGCTTTCCACACCACTGTGCTTTCTAGGGGCAATTCTGCTGTGTAAAATGTCCCCTGCACATATGCTTAAGTGCTGTGGAGTGTCCCTAGGTGCATGAAGCTGCCCCATGCCTCATAGAGAGAATGTGCATGTTACAGGCTTCATTCAGATATGAGTTATTGCATAGTCGGCTATGAATTTAATAGTAATGAATCAAGAACATACAGTAAATAAGGTGCTTTTTAGACACAGGGTCTCACTCTGTCATTCAGGCTTTAGAAAGCAGTGGTGTGACCTTGGCTCACTGCAGCCTTAACCTTTTGGGCTCAAGCGATCCTCCCACCTCGGCCTCCCAAAATGCTGGGATTACAGGTGTCAGCCACTGCACTCAGCCTAAATAAGGTGTCTTTAAATAGAAACACACAAAAGATAAGGTTATAGGTGTGGCGGCTCATGCCTGTAATCCCAACACTTTGGAGGCTGAGGTGGGAGGATCACTTGAGGCCAGGAGTTTGAGACCAGCCTGGACAACATGGCAAGACCTCATCTCTATAAATATTTGTCTTTTTTAATTAGACAGGCGTGGTGGTGCAAGCCTGTGGTCCCAGCTACTTGAGAGGCTGAGGTAGGAATATGGCCTGAGCCCAGAAGGTCAAGGCTGCAGTGACCCATGATTGTATCACTGCACTCCAGCCTGGGGTGACACAGTAAGACAATGAATTAAATAATAATAATAATACTAATAAAAAAGACAAGGTCACATATCAGTCAGTTGGCAAAAACGTTGTGACCCAAGGCTCACAGGAACCTAGCCCTATGTTTCTCCTAGGAACAACGGTTCAGTATTCAATAATGCAGTGTTCACAGTGACTTTATAGAGCACAACTACCAAGAATACCAAGAACTGATTGTACGTGTGTATACACACACTTTTATTTTATTTTTTGAGACAGAGTCTCGCTCTGTCGCCCAGGCTGGGGTGCAATGAGGCAATCTCGGCTCACCACGATCTCCGCCTCCCAAGTTCAAGTGATTCTCCTGCCTCAGCCTCCCGAGGACCTGGGATTACAAGTGCAGGCCCCCACAACCGGCTAATTTCTGTATTTTTAGTAGAGACAGGGTTTCACCATGTTGGCCAGGCTGGTCTCGAACTCCTGACCTCAAGTGATCCACCTGCATTGGCCTCCAAAGTGCTGGGATTACAGGCGTGAGCCACTGCGCTCAGCCTGCTTCTTTAAATGCCAGGCACCAACCAACATTTGTGCAGTGGGACAGCAGGAAAGAACAGGAAGGAGAGGGCACTGCCGGCCCCTGCACCAAATCTGTTGAGCAACGGCCATCTCCGTCTCCTGTCTTCCAACCCATGAGCGCCTACTTCAGTCCTCTCGAATGTGTCCTTCTGTAAAGTTCCATTATTTTTTGCATATGGGCCTTGCACATTATTTCTCAGCTATAATCCTACCTAGTTTATATAAAATTCAGACCATATTTTAAAAAAATAAAACTAGCATGATGATAACAGAGTCTACATTCTCACGGACTTTATGATAAAACATGAACCTTCAGATACTTAGGGTGGCGCAGGGACAGGGTTGCAGGCTGCCTGGAAGCCTCTCCATCCCCGGGCCAGCATGTCCTGTCTCCCCTTCAAGAGGAAATGTGTGAAAACGCACTGATCTGGCTACAACGATGGGGACCAAGGAGAAATCTGCGTTAACTGTCAAAAACAAGGATGCTGGTCTCCATTCTGAGCACAGCAAAGTTCAGTCTCTCCAAGTCCAAGAATCATACTCCTGTTTGCCAAGAATGAAGTTCAGGTGTCTACAAGTGGCTGAAAATACTCATTGCTGGGCCATTAACAACGTTCTTGGCAAAATCATCCCTCAGCTTCTCGTGGAAACTTCTTAAGGCAGAAGAAACAGGTAACACCCAGACTCGCTTTTATGCAGACAGTTCCATAAAGCCAGGGACCTTCCCCACCCCCACGTCTCCATCCCCCACACGCAGCTCACACTGTGTTCCACAACTATGCGTCTCTCCTACCGGGGTGGCAGTGGCCACTCAAACCCTCATGCAGCTACGACGACCACAACTTTGGCAACACAAGTTCATGTTTGTCCTTGGGCTTTGACCCAAGTCAGTGACACAATTCTGCAGTTGTCTAAAGATTCAGAATGAGGGACTTCACATTTACAACAATAATAAAATCTTGGGTTTCCTTTAACCAATCATGTCTGCCTTTTATAGGAAGCTCTGCAAGCTCAAGCCGGAGTAGGGTGCCTGCTGACATCTCCAAGCACCCCGGGGACAGCTCAACTTCCCTACTTCCACCTTGGCTGAACTATCTATAAGCCCCCAATTCTCCTAACATCCCTCCATCCATTCCTCCATCCATCCCTGCATCCACCCAGGGACCTGCTCAGCCAGGAGTTCTCTCCTGTCCACCCCCAAGCCTGGCCTCAGCCCCCAAGGGTGCTCTATATGAATCCCACCCGCCAGAGTAGACCAAGTCTCTGATAGATCCCACCCTGACCACTCTGTGCCTCTGGCCGGTCCCATCCCCCAAAAACTGGTCTCTACACCCAGCTGATGAATACTTGGCTGAATGTGACCTGGCCTCCAGGACCCAGGTGAAGCTCATGTCCTCCATGAGGCCGCCTAGCTCAGCCTGCCTCTGTACCTTCCCTGGACAGAGCCCACACCTCACCTCCTCAGGGCAGGCATGGCTGAAGCCACCCAGTGGAACCTGGTGCAGAGCAGGGCTGCTACCTGCAGAGCAAGGCCAGGTGCTGGGGACGTGAGCCTCCGATGCCCGCTGTGGATCCACCCCTCCCATTCCAGGTGCTGTGTCATCAAAAGCCAGTGAACAGCTGACATTTGCATGATAATAATGAATAAATACATTCTGTTTCAAATCCAGAATGGATGTGGCTAGGGTTGGCATCTGACTGTTGGGAAAGGACAGTCTGCCTCTTCCCAAACCAACTTGGATCAGAAAAAGCTTTTCTTACGACCACAAAAGCGGAGGAGCTCAGGGGCAGACAAAATGAAGCCTGGCTGCAGAAGGCGGGAGAGTGGGGCCTCCAGAGGCGGGTGGAGAGAGAGGAGGCCTGGAGCTGCACCCCCAAGGTCTGTGCACATCCCGTGCTGCAGAATAACACCGCCTCTTCCAGCCTGGAAGCCCCCTTCCCTCTCCCAGCCCAGCCACCCACACAGCACCCCACTCCCCACACACGCCTCACATCTGCCCACCTCACACCCTGCCAGCTGGGACTCCCAGTGCAACTTGGAGCCTGCCCTCGGCCTCTCAGCTCAGCCACTCCCATTCCTGTTGTCCCCTGGTCCCCCATCCAAATCTCTCTAATCCTAATGCACACACTCAAACTCAAATTCACTTACACATATGCACACACACAGCCCGGAGGAAAACCATAATTAACTGAGGTCCAGGTAAGTTTCCCAAGCAGGGACCACATTTCAAAGGTCAGGGAAGCAGGCGAACAAGAAACATACAGGGTGGAACAGGAAATAAGAAATCACTTGCAAAAGGTAAAAAGAAAATGAGGTAGCTGGTTTCAGACACCTCTGAGCACAGAGAACAGAACAGGCACCTGCTGGTCTTCACTCAGCAGGGAGACGCAAGGCCCTGGGACAGGCAGCTGTACTGGTGCCTGTGCTCTGGGCAGGGCCTGGTCCCACAGGGGAACTGGCCCAGGGCTCTGCTTGGCTACTCTGGAAGGTCCTGGGAGACAAGCAAAGGACTTGCTGGGTCACTCCATATGGCCCAGATGTGACAACTGTGAAGAAGCCACACCAAAGCAAGGTGACAGAACAGCACTGGTGACGTCAGGTATCAGCTCAGGCACAACCCAACTTACTCAGCCTCACCCATAACCTGCTTTGTCTTCTCATCCAGTAAAGGATGCCTAGGTAAAGGGGGACAAGGCCTGGAGCATAATTACCATTTTAAAGGCTCTGAGAAGTCCTGCAGTGAGGAGACCTAGTTCACTTTCTGTCCCCCAGGATTTCCCAACTATACCTGATCACAGAACATTTTTTGTTTCAACTCAGGAAACACATTTTGAAAAACACTGGCCTAGAGGCAGAAGTGAAATGGAAAACACCAAAGTAAAACTGAAGAGGAGGTGCTGGGCAGAGAGCAGTTGGAGGCGCCCTAAATCTGGACCAGTGGAGATCTCCAGCTCTGCACACTCCCCTCCCTGGGCCCAGACCACCTCCCCCCATTTCCTGGATAAGAAGGCTAATGTGCACCAGGGTGAAGGGTTTGCCTGGGCCACACCCCCGGGCTCGCCCCACACCAATAGCGAGCCACTGACTTTTTTAACTTTTTTTTTCCCCAAAGGTGATTCAACTGTGAGCCAGTGACTTTCTTGATGTGGGTACTGTGGAACTGTTTGTAACTAATTACCCCAGATACAAATGACGAATCATCAGCTATAAAAGACTCACGGGTCTCTGTGACACGGTTAGTGCCATGCAGAACGAGAATGACCCCCACAGACCAGGGCCCCCCAGGCAAGTCCTCGCCTCCCAGACCCAGAACCCCATGGAGCCCACCAGGGCTGGTTCACAAGCACTGTCTGGGTCGGGCTGAGATTCCAGCAGCACCGACCAGTAACCAGAACCATTCCCATGCACCGGAGCCAGTAACCAGAAGCAGATCACCTTTTCCAAAACCCAGGCTGTTAATGGAGTCCATTGCTGACCAGAGTGGGGGTCTACTACGGAATACTGCACGGCAGAGATCTTCCTGAGAGAAAGTGCTTTTCCCTGAAAGCCTTGTACTCTACTAATTATGTTTTCATTGGGTGAATGTCTATATCTCATTGCAGTGGCCGTGCACATGCTGACAAGGGGCTGTGGGCGGGGTGGGGAGTAGAAGCTCAGGGCCTGGGAAGGAAGGAAACAGGCCACCAGGGCTCCCCAGAAGGCATGTGTCTCTCTAACACGTGTGCACACACATGTGCACACACACTCTGCAAGCCCTGAGTTAGCAACTGTGGAATGTGACCAGCTCCATGATCCCGGGACAAGCTGCTAGGGCCTATGACATTTGATTGATGTCTGCAAATGGGCGTTTTCACTAATTAGAAGGTTTAGAGCAGAGTGGAGAAAAATATGTATTTCAGAGTCCCAGTTTGACCTGCCAGAAACCAGCCCGTTACTAACATTCTTATTTTCAACAAAATATAGCATTCTGATTACATACCATCTTGGTTCCACGCCTCCTGCCTTGCCAAGCCCCCGGAAGCAGCCCAAGGCCATGGCAAAGACTGTGAGGAAAGGTCCCAGGGTGGAGACTCACTCAGGGATGTCTGTCAGTTGGCGGGGCTGATGGCCTGTGGGAGGCCAGCAGTCATCACCCTCTCCTTGGGACAGTTGGTTAGCTCTCCCCCAGGGTCATGTGGCCACTCAGGTTCATATGGGAGGCAAGAGGAGAGGCAGAGCCCAGCAGAGTGGCTTCGATGTCACTGTCCCCTCCAGGCCTCAGTGTCCTCATCCATTAAATGAGCAGGCTGAGGTCTGGGATGACAAGGAGTGCTTGAACTTACTGAAACGCACAGGAGGCTGTTTGCCGATTTATTTTATGGATGAAAGGAAACACTTTTTTAATTCAAGTAGCAACTAAGAGGCAGGCACTGAAGCCACCGTCTGCCAATTCCTAGTTTTGCCTGCATAAAATTGAGCAGGTTAATTGACCTCTCCCAGCCTCAGTTTCTTCATCTATAAAATGAGGGTGGTGATGGCCCCCAGCCCACAGGGCAGCTGGAAGGATTAAAGAAATCAAACATCTCTTATAGCCTGCCTGGCACACTGTGATACACAACAAATGTGAGCTATTTTTATCTGTGAAATCTAGATTTTATATCTTGGGTGTTCTAAATCGGGATCCATTTATTTAAAAACAATGATTTTCATTAAACACATACCCCACATAAAGCAACCCCTTGGAGACTACTCTTAATTCAGGCCAGTATCGGAACTACCCTAACTACAAGCTTTACACAGGTCTCCTGGCTGTCCTTCAGATCCAGCTAAGGTGGTACTTCTTTTGTTTTTTTTTTTTTTGAGATGGAGTTTAGCTCTTGTCACCCAGGCTGGTGTGCAGTGGTACAATCTCGGCTCACCACAATCTCCGCCTCCCGGGTTCAAACGATTCTCCTATCCAGCCTCCCGAGTAGCCGGGATTACAGGCGCCTACCACCATGCCCAGCTAGATTTTGTATTTTTGGTATAGACAGGGTTTCACCATGTTGGCCAGGTTGGTCTAATGAACTCCTGACCTCAGGGAATCTGCCCACCTCGGCCTCCCAAAGTGCTGGGATTAAAGGTGTGAGCCACCACACTCAGCCTAAGGTGGTACTTGTAAAGTACTATGCACTGTGTGCGTGTGCATGCACACGGGTGGGAAGGGGGGGCTCACAGATCCCTCAAGAACCCCACCCCTGCAGTCTCAAGTCACGAAGCAGCAGATGGAGCAGCCGAGGAACTGTGCCCCACTGGACTCTGGTGAAGCTGCCAACTCTACCTCTGCACTGGATCCTTCAGACTGGGATACCCTTTGGGTGGGGGCCAGCATTTGATGCAAGAAAGACAGAAAAGGAAAAGGGTGAGTTCGACTCCAGGTAACAAAGACAGTACAAGTCTCAGAGTCCACAAACGCCAGGCAGATGGAAGCATTCAGTGTGAGGCCACACAGCAAACTCAAGGATCCAGGGACAGAGGTGCAGGCTGGGGTGCCCCTGAGCCAGGACCCTGCAAATTACCACCATGGGAAAGGAGCTGCCAAACCCCCGACAGTCAAACGGACTGGCACAGACCCGTGGTTTCCACCGAGGTGGGAGGAGGTGGGACGTCCCAGCCCCTCCCCCATGCCTGCTGCAGAGGGAAGCGGCCTGTTTCCCCTGTGTGGTCACAAAGATCTCATTGTTCTTCCCCACAGAGAGGAAACTGGAGGGCTGAGCTCAGAATGCATTTTGGAATTGGCAGAAAAGAACATCTGGGGAAGGAAACACATTTCAGAAACAAACATACCTTTGTACCAGCTTTTATTTTCTTTAAGTGTTGAAAAAAAATAATAATAATAAAGCCATGCCAGATTTATCATCACTCTACAAAATCCCTTTATTGAGCAAAACGTGGTGGCTCTGCTTTCAAATGATCTACTGTTCCTGGAAAATTGCAGCGGCGTGGATGCCAAGACCCGAAGGCCGCCATCAGCAGCCAAACAAAAGACACCACCTCAGGCTCCATGACACTGTCCTATGCCAGGGAACTGGACAGATTTGGGGATTGCCATGGTTTGCCTTTAACCCCTTGCCTCCTGGTCTCAGGGGCTGACATTCTTTGAGGAACTGGCAATTCTTAGTTCTAACTATGTATGAGAGTATGGGAGCTGCCTGCAAAGTCAGTGTTGAGGATGAGCTCTGATTGTCTTGGAATCAAGCTTAAGTGTCGGGTCTTGAAGTTAAAAGGAATTTGGAGAAGCTGAGCACTATGGTTTTGCCGGCCCTGAGTGAACTCTTTCACCAAGCATTCACTGTGGACTGACAGCTGCAAGGGGCTCTACAAGCAGGTGCATGGGATGAAACCGACTCCCTCTGGGGGAAACCTGGAGGGCAGCTCCCTCTTTTCCCTAAGGCGCCTGGCCTAGCTTCATGGGTCCGTACCTGCCATGCCTGCCATAGTTTGGGTTTCGTGCAGGAGCCACTCCTGGTTCCTGACTTCACTCAGTCCTCACAGGAGGTGGAACTAGTCACCCCATTTTACAGATGGGGAGACTGACCCACAAGGGGACCAAGAAACCCACTCAAAGTCACACTTGGCTGATCAGTGACAGGAGAGATCAAATGCCCAGGTTCTTTTTGCAAGAGTTAAATTGTTTTCATGCTGCCTAAGGGGGCAGCCGAAAGACCCCTCGATATCTTTGCAAAAAGGGTCAAGCACAGGAGCCGCAGCCAGTGGGTGTGATCCACGGAGGCCTGGGTGACCCTGCCTACACCTGGAGGGATGCTTGTCCCCTTCTGACCTTCATCTGGGTCCCCTCAGAACTACGGCCTCCCAGGACCTCAGCACAATCCCGGTCCTATGCTCCAGGACAAGCCCTCTATCCCCGGGGCAATGAGGAAACAGGACTAAGAGAGGCTCAACGCAGCCCAGCACCCACGCTGCCCCTTCTCAGGGGGCAAGAACTGTCCTGGGGAGGACTTGGATTTGGAGGGGGAGCCTGGGAGGCCAGTGAGTCAACAAGCCTCTCCTGCTCATGGGTGGGGGGATCTCACCCCAGACCTCCACTTGCTGGGGTGGGCGGGGACAAGCAGCACAGCTTGGCGAGGGCAGATAACCCCACCTTGGCCAGAGCGAGGGCAGGACATATGGGCTCCAGCCTGGCCCCACCATCCCTGCACAACACCAGGCAAAGTCCATGTTCTCCTCAGCTGGTTGTTGACATCTGCAGGACAGGGGCATGGGTGTACAGAGCACTGAAGCCACAAAGCCACCTGGAGTGAGACTCCAGGCCTCCCTGGGGACCCCTCCCCACCATGAGGGCCACACAGGCTTCTTGTGTGCCGCAGGGCTCCAGTGTGGAGACACACGTCTCCTACCCAACCAGGCTAACACTCCTATAGCCAGGCCATCCCACCTGGGCTCACAGCTGGAGGGCCAGGAACGCAGGGCTTTGCGGGGTCTGCTCTCATCCCAGAGGCAACAGGGAGCCACAGCAGGCTGTAGGAGAGGGTGGCACTCCCCTCCACTTCAGAGGCCCCACTTGGCACACAGACTAGAGAACACATCTCTCACTAACCAGAGTGCCAACTGGGCACAGGGCCTGGCTGGCAGAGCAGGGCAAAGGCACTGACCGTCAATGACCAGAGCAAGGGAAGCCGCGTGGGCAGAGACCTCAGGCAGAGGGGGATAGACCCTGGTGCCGGGCTGGCCCTGCCTTCAGCAGCGAAGGCTAACTGGGGAGGCGCTGATGTGGAGGGCCAGAAAAGGCTGCTGGTCAGTCGGAGGGAGCCCCCCACAGAGGAAGCAGCCAGCCGAGATGCAGAAGGCAGGGTCCCCTCAACAATGTCCTCTGAAAAGGAGAGGCGGGGACTGCTCTGGCAACACCTACAGATAGATGGTCAGCCCCCAGCTCCCAGCCATACCTCTGACGAAGCAAGGCCCCCGGGGAGGGGCACCCGCAGGTACCTGCACCTGTTCTTCCAGACCCCCGGAGCCCCCTGACCCCATCCCACCAGGGCTTCAGCTACAAAATAATTGCCAAGGCCAGCTAGGCAAGGACACGCACTCGGTACCAAATGAACAGGCTCCACAGTCATGAGCGCAACCCACAGGCCACGCCATGCACAGCTGAGATGGTTTCAGCCAAGCGGCCTTTCAGTACAGCTGAATGAGTCCAGAGTCCCCTGTGGGTCCTCACCATAGAGTAACAATTGTGATGCGATGGTGACCCTAACAGCTAACTGCCACTGAGCCAGGCCCTGAGCTAGGCACTTTCCAACACCACCTCTCTGCAGCCTCAGGATGAGCCTGTAAAGACCATTCCCTCTTACAGATGGGGAAACTGAGGCCTGGAGCAGTTAACATGCTTGCCCAAGACCACAGAGTTAGGAGCGGGACAGAGAAGCAGGTCAGGCCAGAACGGGTGAGGGGGGCCTGCACGTGCTCCTCTGGAGGCTGAGCAGATAGGCAGCCCCCAGGACCCTGACCCTGCAGCTTGCCGCTGCCCCTCAGTTGTTCCAGCAAAACTCGGGGTAGGGGAAGGAGGCTGGGGACACCTCAGGTGTCCGAAACAGCAGCTTCTGCTCAGAGACCCACACCGCATAGTGACTGCTGCCCAGAAGCATACCCCAAGCCACCTGTGCCACCTGGGGTGACCGTCCAGCATGCCTTGGTGACCAAGCTGGCCTTAGGTACTATGGGCAAGCAAGAGCTGAACAGGGCCCACCCGTCCTCCTCACACCTACACAAAGCAGAGTGGGGCACTTCAACTGAGTGCGTCCCTCTTGCCCAAGGACCTCACGGATCACAGGGGTCAGGGCGGGATCCTGATTCTGCATTCCCGTCTGTCCTCGATCCTGCTCTGCCAACACCAGCCAGTGAGGCTGGAGGCATCCACGAACCTGTTCCCATCTGGACCCCCGCCCTCTGGAAGAGGCCCTACTCCCTGACTGTGGTGAGATCAGATCACTGGTTAAGTACCCGAAGGAGCCTTGGTGAGGGAGCTCCAAGGGTGGGATGTGACAGGCGTGGTGGTGTCCCAGCCCGGGCTGCAGTCCACCCTGATGGAGGAGGTCTGGGTCAGAACCGGGCTGTGCAGGGCACAGGAGCCCAGAGGAAGAAATGGTCACCTGGGGATCTCTGCACAGGGCTCCCTGGACCCTCAGAGATGAGCAGAGCAAAGAGGCCACCCAGAGCCCAGCACCTAGCACCCAGCACCCCGGAGCCCAGCGCCTAGTACCCAGCAGCCCGGAGGCCAGCACCTAGCACCTAGCAGTGTGCCAGACCGGCCTGGATCTCAGATATCTCACATCACCCTCCAAATCAGTCATGCCCAACCCAGGGCCCTGCAGCCCAAGGGGCCATGAAGGTAGACTGGGTCTAAAAACGGCCTTTGACATTGAGAAGCCAAGTGGCACTTCCACCAGCCTCTGCCCCTAATGGGACCCGCTCTGCTCAGCCAGCGAGCACGGCTGGATGATGAGCAGAAGGGGCTGTTACTTAATAAACGTTGCTTCCTTAAGAGGATAAAACTTTTCAAAACAGGTGGAAATTTTTTTTTAATTAAAACCGGTGGCCAAAAGGGGAGAAAGAGGCCTCTGTCCTGCCCTCCCGCCATGAGCCATCCTCCGCACACCTCAAGCTGTTCGCTGCCCAGGCGTCTGCTGAGGCGCAGGGGGTGGGTGAGAATCCATGAACCCTCGGCCAGCCATGGCTCTCTGGAGCTCTGCCTCAGGCCATTGGGGGACAGGCCGGGCAGCCTGGGGGCCACAGAGGGCAGAGGGCAGCCACATCAGCATATAGGTCCACACTGGGCACACGGTCTCCGAGCCACCCCTGTGAACGCAGCTCTCCTTGTCCTAGCCCGCTAGGTCCCAGGGATCTGTCCCACAGGGTGATATGCTGTCACAGACCAGTACCAGAGCCATGGCCTGTGGTTCCACCCGAGGCCAGGTAGTCACCTGCTCCACAGGCACAGGCAACACCACACTGGGGGCTGCTCTGTGGCAGGTCAGCGGACGGCACCAAAGCCAGCACATGCCTGGAGTGCCCTGCAGGGCAGGTCAAGAGTCCCCGGCCACTTGCTCTTTGTAACCACAGCTGCAGTGGAGCCTACATGGCAAGGAAAGTGGTGGCAGCGGCCACAGCAGCTGAATGAGTGCCCCAAAGGAGCACAGCCCAGGCCCAGGCGTCCTCCGGCACTGCAGCAAACCCCCTGGGCCCCTGAGCAGCAGCCAAGCAGCACGTGCACGAACTCCCGGGGGAACAACCTGGGAGGGTGATGCTCTCTTCATGTCCAAATTCTTAAGAACCCATTAAAAACATCACTCATTCAGTCACTTACTCCATAATTTTAACTCAAAAGTACCAAAGTAGCTAGGTGCGGAGGCTCACGCCTGTAATCCCAGCACTTTGGAAGGCTGAGGCAGGAGGATCACTTGAGCCCAGGAGTTCCAAATCAGCCTGGGCAACATGGCAAGACTCCACCCCTACAAAAAAAAAAAACGTTTTTAAAAAAATTACCTGGGCATGGTGGTGTGTGCCTGGAGTCCCAGCTACTCAGGAGGCTGAGGCGGGAGAACCACATGAACCCGGGGGAAGGTCGAGGCTGCAGTGGGCTGTGATGGCACCACTACGCTCCAGCCTCGGCGACAGAGTGAGACTCAGTCTTAAGTTTTAAAAGTACCAGGCTGGGCGTGGTGGCTCATGTCTGTAATCCCAACACTTTAGGAGGCCAAGGCAGGTGGATCACCTGAGGTCAGGAGTTCCAGACCAGCCTGGCCCACATGGTGAAACCCCATCTCCATTAAAAATGCAAAAATTCGCTAGGTGTGGTGGTGGATGCCTGTAATCCCAGCTACCCAGGAGGCGGAGGTTGCAGGGAGCCGAGATTGTACCACTGCACTCAAGCCTGGGAGACACAGCGAGACTCTATCTCAAAAAATAAATAAATAAATAGGACCAAAGCTTTTCAGTATAAACATTTATTATTCCATAATTCCTCTTTTGCATGATTAAAAATGTTTACATACAGGTTTTTGGAAAACGGTGAGAATGCCAAGTGAAGGATGCAAGCACCGAGCCCGCACCCCCGTCATGACATCCCATGAGTCTGGGCTATAGGGGGTTGGTAGGTACCCATGTGGACCTGGGACTTCAGTCAAGTCCCTTTGGGGTACACTAGGTTTCCCACACTCCAGAAATATGGGCTCTTACTGCAGGAGGCGAGAGGTCCCTCACACTTGGCCCCAGAAGCTTTCTGTCATTAGCCAGACAGGTGTTCTACAGCCTGTGTTAAATTTGGGGATGGCAGAGGGGGCCAGTGCCCAGCAGAATTCAAGCCACAGTAGGTGAGGATGGGTAAGATCTGCTCCCTGGACAGATGAGGCCTTGGGCGGCCTCAGAACAGTTACTGATCATCTACCAGACATCACACTAGAGGCAGAAGGACACAAAGACGGCCCCTGTCCTCAAGGCCCTCCCAGGCTGGGCAGACTGTGGAAAGTTCCAGACGGATCTGGTCAGAGAAATGTCCACACCAGGAGCAGAAGATGGGCAGGCCTGCTCAGGGCAGCACAGCATGCCAGGCCAAAGAGTTCCCATGCTGGACTATTCGCACAACTTTCTGAGAAAAGAAGGACATGATGAAAACTACTTTGAGAAAAATGAATCTGGCCAGAGCATAAGATAAATGCACAAAGGAAAGGTTCCAGAAAGCAAAGAGACCAAGTAAAAGCTGATGTCATCTGCTCTGAATCTAGCCTTTCACCAAGTATGCACTGCAGGGCCTGAAGGTGAAGCCTCAGAGCCCGGGGGTCTGACTGGAGGGGAGGGTGGGCTTTCGGGTGGGCAGGGGCAGAGCCGGGCTCTGTGTCTACAGTTGGAGAAAGAACTGGCGTGGACATCGGCTCGGAGGCTCCGCTGCAGCGAGGAGGCCACAGCAGCACAGCCACACCTGCATCCAGGCTCCTTTTGGGAACCAAGTTGGCTCTGGGGGAAAGTTTGAAGAAATGACCTTTACCCACAGAAGCAAGCCCCAGGACGTGTCTTGCTCCAAAACCACCTCATACAGTGAGGACATTAAGCTTCAGGTCCCCTTGAGGAGACAGCCTGCTTCTTCCTGGCACAGAATCCAAGGTGGCCAGAGCCTGAAAGGCACCCAGCGCCCAGCCTGGCATGTTCCGGCCAGGGCCATGCAACTGGATAGCTATTAATGCCCCATTGAGCAATTTCCTGTACGCTTTGCCAGGCAGGTACCACCTCCCCATCTGGGCTAATAGAGGGGTACATCCCAGGGAAGAAATGAAAGATGCCCACATTTTGCTCTGGAACGAACTAGGGGAGGGGAGTGATAATTAACTCGGTAATTCTATTTGCCCTCAGGCTAATGCTAAAATTAGAGTGCATTAGAGTTTCTTTCCTGAGCGCACACCGGGGTGAGCCCAGCAGTAGGAGTGTCTTGGGGAATTCGGCACAAAGGGCACCTCCAGAGCTCTCCACAACTATCAGCAAAACCCACAAATGTCAAGGCCGGCTCCACTGCAGCCAGCAGATGAATTCACTGCCACAGCCTGAGACCGCCAGCTCATCGGACGCCACTTAAAATCCAGCCCTCTGACACCTGTTGGATATCACCATTTACCATCCCCAGATCAAGAGATCAAAGGATGGAACCTGATAGGATGGCTCTGAAGTTCACCACAAAAGAGTAAATGTGCAAGAAGAGCCAACACGTTTTTTGAAAAGGACAGTGAGGTGGGAATTTGTACAACTGATCACAAAATATAGTCTGATGCTTCAGAGATGGAGACAGCAGCATTCCAGTACCGAAAGATACCCACAGGCAGTGGAGAACAGGGAAGGTTCTGGAATCAGGACCCAGGTATGTGGACCCTTCACATGAAAGGGCAGCATTTTCAATGAATGGACAGAATTGACCATCCCACCAAGGTGTTGGACAACTACCCCTACCTCATGCCATATACCAAAAAAAAAAAAAAAAAAATCACAATAATGTCTGAATGTAAAACACAAAACAGTTAACACTCCTGGAAGAAAATAATGGAAAATATATTTATAATCTGGAGGTGGAGGAACAAGGGATAGGAAAAAACCCATAGGGAAAAGAAGAGGTATGATTACATGAAGCTTTTTAATGCCTTTATGATAACGTACCGCCAGAAAAAAGGATGAAGGACTAGCTACAGACCAGCAGTGAAATCTGAAACAAACAGAACAAAGAATTAAAGTCCACACCAAATAAAGACCTCCCACAAATCAATAAGAAAAAGACAAACAGCCCAGGCACGATGACTTACGCCTGTAATCCCAGCACTTTGGGAGGTGGAGGTGGGTGGTTCACTTGAGGTCGGGAGTTCTAGACCAGTCTGGCCAACATGGTAAAACCCATCTCTACTAAAAATACAAAAATTAGCCAGGTGTTGTGGTGCACGCCTGTAGTCCCAGCTACTTGGGAGGCTGAGGCAGGAGAACAGCTTGAACCCAGGAGGTGGAAGCTGCAGTGAGCTGAGATCGCAATCATGCCGTTGAACTCCAGCCTGGGAGACAGAGCTCCGTCTCAAAAAAAAAAAAAAAAAGAAAAAGACAACAGAAAAATAGGCCAAGGATAAGTGTAGGCAATTTGCAGAAAAATAAATACCAATAAACCAGAAATGAGGGTTGTGCAAGTCAAAAGGTGTTATAATTTTTAACCAAACTGGAACCAAAGAAAATACCAAAAACCAAAATCTGGTAACTGCCAGCATCAGAGAGGATGTAGGAAAATACGTGTTCTCATAGATGCTTGCAGGTATGAATTTCAGCCTTTTAGGAGTCATGTATGTATGTATGTGTGTATGTACATGTGTATGTATTTGAGCCAGGGTCTCACTCTGTTGCCCAGGGTAGATCCGTTGCAGTGACGTGATCATGGCTTACTGTAGCCTTGACCTCCTGGGCTCAAGAGATCTTCCCACCTCAGCCTTCCAAGTAGCTGAGACTACAGGAGTGGGCAACCATACCCAGCTAATTTTTAAATTTTTTTGTAGAGATGGGGTCTCCCAGTGTTGCCCAGGCTGGTCTTAAACTCCTGAACTCAAGTGATCCTCCTGTCTCAGCCTCCCAAAGTGCTGGGATTACCTGGGTGAGCCACCATGCCTGGCCTCAGTATCTTTAAAAACATAAATGGACACCCTTTGACTAGGAATGTATCCTATAAAAACACTTAGACACATGCAGAGACACACGAGCATGCATGCCTTGTAATAGCAATGAAGCCTGGAAAAACTCCTCAATCAGGTAAAAGCTGTAAAGTGCACCTGTGTATCACGAAATGGCAATTGGCTTTTAACAAGAGCAAAGTTATAAAAATAAAAGTACAAAGTAGGCTGTGGTAGCACATGCCTGCAATCCCAGCTACTCAGGAGGCTGAGGCAGGAAGATCCTTTGAAGAGTTGGAGGCCAGCCTGGGCAATAGTGAGAAAAAATAAAATAATAATAAAATAGGCTGAGCACAGTGGCTCATGCCTATAATCTGAACACTTTGGGAGGCTGAGGTGGGAGGATCATTTGATGCCAGGAGTTCAAGACCAGCCTGGGCAGCAAAGCAAGACACCCGTCTCCAAAACAAATTTTTAAAAATTAGCCAGGCAGGCTGGACACAGTGGCTCACGCCTGTAATCCAGCACTTTGGGAGGCCAAGGCAGGGAGATCACTTGAAGTCAGGAGTTCGAGACCAGCCTGGCCAACATGGCAAAACCCCATCTCTACTAAAAATACAAAAATTAGCCAGGCATGGTGGCAGACACCTGTAGTCACAGCTACTGAGGCACAACAATCACTTTAACCAGGGATGCGGAGGTTACAGTGAGCTGAGATCTTGTCTCAGAAAAAAAAAGGAGCCAGGCGCTTCAGGGTGAGGGAGGGCACAGAAGAAGTGCCTCTTCTGAGGCACTCTCAATCCCTAGTGGTCCAGAGGCCTCAGGATCCTGAAGGAAGAAAAATGTAAAGCCCTGTGCTAGGAGAGGCCATGGAAATTGGAATCAGCTCACTCCATTTTACAAAAAAAAGGAAACTGAGGCCCCAAGGCCCCACAGGGAGGAGGGAGGGGGCTCTGAGCCCTGCAGAGCCCTGGATACCTGCAATGGGGTGGAGTGGAACCTGAGCCGCCCCCACCAGGCACCTTCTTGGGAGAGGAGCCGTTATCATATCCTTGAAGGGGCCCTTGAGACCCCACAAAGGCTAAAAACCACTTTCCTCCTTGAGTGGACCTTCACCTCAGTTTAACCACAAGAAAAATTACTTTTTCTTTTTTCTTTTTTTTTAGAAAAAGAGAGAAAAGGAGAAAGAAAGAAACAGCAAAAGAAAGAAAAAAAAAGAATGAAAGAGAGAAAGAGGAAGAGAAAGAGGGAGGGAGAATGCGATTCTTATTTCCCAGGCTAGAACGCAGTTTAAAAATGGGCATTAAAAACGTCTTTTATGCCAATAATTGTGCTTAACAATGGAGACAGGAAGGAATAGGGGATGAAAATAACAAATAAGCAGCCAACCAATATTTTATTTAAACCTGTGAAATGCTATGCAATTGCTGAGGAGTGATTTACTTCCAATTATATGGTCACTCTTAAAATAGGTGTAATGTGATACTGAGAAAAATGTATGATTTGTGGATTTGGGGAGGAGAGTTCTGTAAATATTTGTTAAGTTTACTTGTTCCAGGTCTGAGTTCAAGTCCTGGATATCCTTGTTAATTTTCTATCTCATTGATCTGTCTAATATTGACAGTGTAATGTTAAAGTCTCCCA
>CAUYQU010077997.1:0-23095 GCA_963574635.1 Cheracebus regulus | reverse complement strand
GGGGCTGCTCCGCCTGGGAATCTCCTGGTCTGGGGGTAATAAAAATCCGTCTGGAAATGCGGCGTCCACTCACCCTCTGCACTTTCACTGGGAGCTGCAATCCTGAGCTGCTCCTAATCCGCCATCTTCTGTAGTACCGATCTTCTTTTTTTTTAATATTTAAAAAAATTAAATAACTTTTTAAAATATTTTTTTTCTTTTTTAAGAGATGGAGTCTCAATATATTGCCCAGGCTGGAGTATAGCAGCTATTCACAGGTGCAATCCCACTGCTGATCAGCACGGGAGTTTTGACCTGCTCCGTTTCCGACGTGGGCCGGTTCACCCCTCCTTAGGCAACCTGGTGGTCCCCCGCTCCTGGGAGGTCACCATACTGATGCCGAACTTAGTGCAGATACCTGATTGGCATAGCACACAACAGCCCAGAATTCCTGGACTCAAGAGATCCTCCCACCTCAGCCTCCCAAGTAGCTGGGACTACAGGCACGCACCATCACGCCCGGCTCAGCTAATTTCGGAAAAATTTAGGAAAAATTTTTTAGAGACAAGTCTTGCTCTGTTGCCTAGGCTGGTCTTGAACTCCCAACCTCAAGTGACTCTCCTACCTCAGCTTCCTGAGTAGCTGGGATTACAAATGCAAGCCACCGCACCCAGCCTTGTTCATTTTTTATATGTTCCACAGTATTAGTTCATTTTTATGCTACTGATAAAAACATACCCCAGTCCGGGAAGAAAAGGAGGTTTAATTTGACTTACAGTTCTGAGGAGGTCTCATAATCATGGTGGAGAGCAAAAGGCACTTTTTACATGGCGGCAGCAAGAGAGAATGAGGAAGAAGCATATGCAGAGACCCCTGATAAACCCATGAGATCTTGTGAGACTTATTCACTATAATGAGAATAGCATGGAAAAGACCAGCTCCCATGATTCAATTATCTCCCCCTGGGTCCCTCCCACAACACATGGAAATACTGGGAGGTTCAGCTGAAGTTGACATTTGAATGGGGACACAGCCAAATCACACACAGTTTAGGTGAAGGATACTTAATAAGGGAGGGCTCAACATACAAAAACTGTGACATCTGGCTGCCATCAGCTCCTCCACCGGAGCCCCAGCGTGGGAATTAGTGGAGGGCCAGACAGTCCTGAGTTCAAGTCAGTCCCAACCTTGCAGTTGTTTGTGAGACTTACATCACTTGATTTCACAAAGTGCCAAATTCTTTGCTGTTCAAATGGGGACAGTCAAGCTTATGGGTAGTTGTGGGTGTCAAATGAATGTTCATGAGAGGTCTGGCATCATAATGAATATTTTAGTGGATTTTATCCAGATGCTGTTGGATAAAAGGTTGCAGCTAACAACTGACCTTGAACTTTCCCGGCTACTTTGGAGGCAGTGCTGCCCTTCAGTGTGGAGGCTCGCCTTAGTGTCACCGTGGTAGGCAGTGGGGTCAGCTCATCCGTAATTGCACTCAAAGCCAGAGGTAGCAGCACTTGGCCTTTCCTCCTCCTGCTTCTACTGAGCTCTGCCTATGAGCCCAGAGACTTCTCAACCACCTCTACACACAAGACTGAGAAAAAGGGCGCCTGCCTAGAAGTGAGTTTCCTCTGGTTTGTTTGTTTGTTTGTTTTTTGAGATGGAGTCTCATTCTGTTGCCCGGGCTGGAGTGAGGTGGCGCGATCTTGGCTCACTGCAACCTCTGCCTTCTGGGTTCAAGCGATTCTCCTACCTCAGCCTCCCCAGTAGCTGGGATTACAGGCACCCATCACTACGCTCAGCTAATTTTTTTTTTTTTTTTTTTTTTGTATTTTTAGTAGAGATGGGGTTTCACCATGTTAGCCAGGCTGGTCTCCAACTCCTGACTTAGCGATTCACCCGCCTCGGCTTCCCAAAGTGCTGGGATTACAGGCATGAGCCACCATGCCCGGTTTTTTTCTTTCTTAATGAAAGTATCTTGTTCTGTTGCCCAGGCTGGAATGCAGTAGCACAATCACAGCTTGCTGCAGCCTCCATCTCCTGGTCTCAAGTGATCCTCCCATCTCTTTCAGTAGCTGGGAAAATAGGCGTGTACCACCACACCCAAATAATTTTTTATTTTTTGTAAAGACAGGATCTCACCATGTTACCAGGCATGTCTCAAACTCCTGAGCTCAAGTAAACCTCCTGCTTCGGCCTCCCAAAGTGCTGGGATTACAGGCATGAGCCACTGCCCACTGTGCCTGGCGCAACCTGGGTTTTCATTCACTGCCACAATAGAACTTGGGTTTGAACATTTCTATTGCCCCTCTCAGTTTCAAAATCCCAGGAGAGGGAAGATTTTTAAATATTTAATAGTGTTATTTTTATGTTAGAAGTAATGCAGATTCAGGATTTAAAAAAGAAACTGCCCCCCACCCCCCAAAAAGAAAGAAAAACCGACCTCAAATAGTATAGAATGCTGAAGCTGAGTCACTTGACTTCTCTGGCCTTAGTTTCCTAATCTATAAATGGAAGGTAATCATAATCCCTTCCTCTTAGGGTTATTATGCAGATTAAATGGAGGATAGGAAAGGCATTTGGTGCAATGCCTGGCAGAGAACAAGCATCTGATATATCTTAGCGATTACCATTATGGCCATTTTCATCCAGAGATGACTTAGAGTCTCTTTCCAAAACTAAGCCATGTTTACAAGAAAATGCATTTACATACACTTGCACACAGAGAGATGTTATACTTAATGCTCTGCAACTTGCCATTTCACTTAATAATAATCTTGAGCATGTTAATGCCTATTAATTCCCCACACTTAAAATGACTGGGCAGCATTTTGTTGAATGGAGGTCCTGTAATTTATATGAGCAAAAGGGAACATTTAAAATATATAATTACATATTTGCTCAGAGGTTTCATATTTGAAAATGTAGGCAAACAACCATTTGAATAACTCAAACACATTTTCAAAACTTACAAATGTTACAAACTTGACCCACGTTATGTACAAACAGTGCTGCCGAGGACAGACTGGAACCTCAAATCAAAAGCACTATGGGTCAAAATGGACAGGTCTAATCAGGCAGGTTAAAAGCAGTATAAGTTACTATACTTATTCCAGATCCATTTGGAACAGAATGGAACATTAAAGGAGGTGTAATAGTTGTTTGTTCAAGCTCTTAACTACAATATAAAGGGACCAGTGATTTCACTATTATATTTTCCAACTGGCTTCCCAGCACCTCAAATTCAATCAGTGTCCTGCTGTGCAGAGGTATTTTGAAATGTGCCAAGTCTTAATTGAAGTGGAAGTGTATGAAACCAGAGTTAATACCAGGAGCAACAGGGAGTCGAATTTATGGAGGTAAACTGTTGCTAGCTCTGCATTTCCACTCCTTTTGGCTGCTGGGGCCAGATGAATTTCTGACTATAGACTGGATGGTTGGGAGCTGAGCTGCACTGGGTTACAGGTACAGCGCTGGTAATTCTGCCAGGCTTTGGGTTTCCACAATGAGGCATGCTATAGGACCCAGGGGCCTAGACCAGATAGCACCTGGCATGCCTTCCATCAGTTACTTTGATGCTGACTGGATGCGCCAGGTACTACACTGGGACCTAGAGGTACAACGGACAACAGGAGACTGGTGGAGCTTAGATTCTAGCTGGGGAGACTGACACAAACAAGCAAGCAAACAAAATAGATAGCACTTATGTATGAGTCTATTTTCACAGTGCTATAAAGACACTACCTGAGACTGGGTAATTTACAAACAAAAGAGTTTAACTGACTCACAGTTCCGCATGGCTAGAGAGGCCTCAGGAAACTGACAATCATGGCAGAAAGTGAAGGCAGAAGCAGACAAGTCTTACTATGGCGAAACAGGAGAAAGAGCTCAGGGGAAACTGCCACTTTTAAAACCATCAGATCTCATGAGAACACCCTCAGTATCAGGGGAACAGCATGGGGGGAACCACCACCATGATCCAGTCACCTCCCACCAGGTTTCTCCCTTGACATGTGAGAATTACAGTTCGAGATAAGATTTGGGTGGCCAAACCATATCAGATTATAATTAGCACCGTGAAAGAAATAAACAGTGATGAAATAGAAAGTAACAAGAGGAATCCACTTTTCAAAGGAGATGAGGAAGGTGACCCTTGAGTGGTGACTTGATAGATGAGAACAGCCCAGCTCTGGGAATAGGAAAGTGGAAAGAACAAGGGCAAAGGCCCTGGGGTGGGAAAGAGCTTGGTATATTTGATGAACTGGAAAAAGCCCAGGAGGCCGAATCTGAGTGAGGAAGAGGAGAAGAAACTAAGCCAATAGGCCATATCCTGCAGGGTTGTATAGACCACAGCAAGGAGTTTGGACTTCATTCTGAATGCTATTGGAGGCCACAGAAGACATTAAGAAAACAGTGAATAGACTGATTCCTATCTTTTCAAAAAGATCACTTGACTGCTGTGTGGAGAATGCATTGAAAGGAGGGAGGCCGATGGAGAAGGCTGCAGTTTCCCTTGCAGAAGATGATGCTGGTGGAGGCAGAGGCTGCAGCCACAGATGTACAGCTGTTATCAGTCCCCTCCGGCAGGCCAGAGCCCACTGTAGGCTCCAGAACACAAAGGTTCTGCAACTGTCCAGTGCAGAAGCAAATGTTTGGTGCAATAGCAAATTATGAGATATGTTAAGACAGATCCTGTCTCACTGGGGAGACCAAACACCCCCGCATGATGAATTAAATATAAAATGCCAGGCCTCAGGCATTGGTGACCAAGGGCACTAGAGTTAGAGGAAGCAGAGATGACTTGTCATCACCGTTGACACCTGTCTTCGGAACCCTTGGCAAAACTATGAACTCTATATATCACCTGGTATAGGAAAGGTCTATACCACCTTTCTTTTCCCCAGCCAGGAATACAGACCCATGCCCATCTCCCACACTGAATATACTCAGACCCCTTTGGCAGCTTTAGCTACCTGCAACACACATCTGTCTGTTTGTTTGTTGTTTTGAAACGAAGTCTGGCTCTGTCACCCAGGCTGTAGTGCAGTGACGTGATCTCGGCTCACTGCAACCTCCACCTCCCAGGTTCAAGCAATCCTCCTGCCTCAGCCTCCTGAGTAGCTGGGATTACAGGCAGCATGTGCCTGTAATCCCAGCTACCACACCCAGATGAGTTTTGTATTCTTAGTAGAGACCGGGTTTCACCATGTTGGCCAGGCTCGAGACCACCAGGCTGGTCTGGAACTCCTGACTTCAAGTGACCTGCCCGTCTTGGCCTCCCAAAGTGCTGGGATTACAGGCGTGAGCAACCACGTCCTGCCTACAACTGCTTTTAAAGAGGTGCTACAACCCAAATGAATTTTTTTTTAAAACAGAGTCTCCCTCTGTTGCCCAGGCTGGAGTGCAGTGGCATGATCTCTGCTCACTGCAACCTCCACCTCCCAGATTCAAGCGATTCTCCCACCTCAGCCTCCTGAGTAGCTGAGATTACAGGCACGTGCCACCATACCTGGCTAATTTTTGTTATTTTTAGTAGAGAAGGGGTTTTGCCATGTTGGCCGGGCTGGTCTTGAACTCCTAACCTCAGGTGATCTGCCCACCTTGGCCTCCCAAAGTGCTAGGATTACAGGCGTGAGCCACTATGCCCAGCCCCAAATGGATTTTTAATGTTTGGCTTATGGTGGAAGAGATATTTACGGTCCAGCTCTAACTGGTGATTTTTGCCAGCAATCTTCTGATGCTGGTGAACAGAAAGTCTACATCACAGGCTTGGGACTAAACAAGTGCTATGTAAATCCAGAGAAGGCAAACCTTTAAGAGAGGCAGGCCTGGGGCTGAGCTTTGACAGGTTTTAAAAGCTGGATTTGAGGATGAGGGCATCCAACACATGAAAAACAAACAAACCACTCAGGAGTGTTCAGGAAACAGTACTGGATCAACCTACATGGAGTAAGAAGCTTACATCTTTCACAAGGGGAAAAGGGGCAGGACTGTGGTACCAACAAAAATAAGAAATCATAAATGCCAGTGTGGTTATTTGAAATGTAGTTGATTGGGGGCACCAGGTACGTGGCTTACACCAATAATCCCAGCACTTTGGGACACTGAGTCAGGAGAATCACTTGAGCCCAGAAGTTCAAGATCAGCATTGGCAACATAGCAAACCCTGTCTCCACAAAGAATTTTTAAAACTTAGGCAGGCATGGTGGCGTGTGCCTGTAATCCCAGCTACTTGGGAGGCTGAGGTAGGAGGATTGACTGAGACTGCAGTGAGCCATGATTGTGTCACTGCACATCAGCCTGGGGCATAGAGTAGGACCCCCCCCCCCAAAAAAAAAATCCCAGTACTTTGGGAGGCTGAGGCAGGTGGATCATTTGAGGTCAGGAGTTTGAGACCAGCCTGGCCAACATGGTGAAGACTCACCTTTACTAAAAATACAAGAAAAATTAGCTAGGCATGGTAGTGGGCACCAGTAATCCCACCTACTCAGGAGGCTGAGGCAGGAGAATTGCTTGAACCAGGAGGTGAAGATTGCAGTGAGCCTAGATTGTGCCATTGCACTCCAGCCTGGGTGATAGAGTGAGACTCTGTCTCTCTCTCTCTCTCTCTCTCTCTCTCTCTCTCTGTGTGTGTGTGTGCGTGCGCGCACGCGCGTGTTCGGTGGGGAGATATTCCACCGTTAAGCAGAATGTCTCTCTGATTGCTTAGAAGACCTTCTCTTTGTCTTTGGTGTTCTGCAGCTTTACTATATTGTCCTGGGTGTGGATTTCTTTTTATCTAATTTACCTAATATGTATTGTGATTCCTATTGTTATGGGCTGAAGTGTGAACTGTGTTCCCTTGCCACCACCAATTCATTTATTGAAGTCCTAACCCCCACTGCCTCAGAACGTGGCTGTATTTGGAGATAGAGTCTTTAAAGATTAGATTAATTAAACTAGTAATTAGTAATTAGATTAAATGAGGTCAGTAGGGTGAGTCCTAATCCAATATGACTGGTGTCCTTATAGAAAAAGATTAAGACACAGACATACACAGACCTACACTAAAGGCATGTGCCTTTAGTCCCAGCTACTCAGGAGGCTGAGAGAGAAGAATCACTTGAACCCGGGAGGCAGACGCTGCAGTGAGCCGAAATTGTTCCATTGTATTCCAGCCTGGGTTACAAAAGTGAAACTCTGTCTCCAAAAGGAAAAAAAAAAAAGAAAGAAAGAAGTGTCCATATTTTACCTCTGGCCTACCACATCTACCTAGACCTAGTTCCAAAGCAGGCAGTGGAGGGTAAATGGAAGACCAGCCAAGGAATTGAGTGTTCCTCCAAATGCCATTAGAATGGATAGGTCAGGTTTGACCCACAGCTGCCCTCTGTGGCTGAGTTGATCAAGCTGTGAGGCCTGTGTACAGGTTCCAGGGTTGAGGGTTTACTTCCCTGATGCTCAGATTTGAGTCTCAGATGCTGCCTCTGTGATATGGGACAAGTCAGTTTCACAGGGACCCATCATCATCCAGAAAAATGGATGCAGAGAACAAGAGCAAGACAACCCTCTGGGAGCCAGGGCAGAGCAGGTCTCAGAGGAGGAGGAGGACAAGCAGGATGGTGGCAGGCTCTCCAGTGAGGGTGCCAGCTGTTTCAGAGCTGGCACTTCACGAAAGGTGGCATCAGGGATCCAGGGAGGAGAGCCACACCCTTATACAGGACCCTTTTGCTCAGTAAGTGTCCGGTGGCCAGTGTAGCCTACTTCAGAGAAGCTCCCCTTAACTCGGGGGTGACATCAGGCGTGGGGTGGGAGGAGGACAGGAAGGGGCCCTGTATTCCTCGTGGAGGACAGCCTGCTTCAAACAAGGCAGTTACCGTTTAACATTTTTAAAATCAACACAGTTCCTGGAGCCTAATACATGTTACCTTGCTTCCTTTCCCTTCTCCTCAAGGAGCCTACCTTCTCTAGGATGAAGAGCTTACCCAAACCATTTGATCACGACGGGTGCCTTTTATTCCCCGCAGGGCCAGCAGGGGATAAGGTGCCCTTATTCCCCGCAGGGCCAGTAGGCTAGAGGCTGTCTCCTTAGGGACAGAGCTCCCTCTGCTGGCTCACCAGCTGTAGCCTTCAGGATACGGAAGAGAACCCTTCCCACGGCAACACAGACTTCAAATAATCATCATAATAACCTTTGACAATGTGCTTCTCATAGAGGACAATTGTCTGTTGGTATGTAGATTAATAGTGGTAATATGAAGTATGGCAAAGGCTCCAGAGTCAGCCAGGGCCCTGTGCAGCAGTGACCTTTGGCGTGCTTCTTAATTTCCCTGAGCCTCAGTTTTCGAGTCTTTAAAGTGGATATAATGAATTCGTGTATCAGTCAGGGTCCAGTGAGGAAAACAGAAATTTTTTCTCCTCTGCTTATGATGGGTCACCTCCCAACAAACCCATTGAACACTGGAAATATCCTATGTAGGAATTCAACTTGCAATATTTTCGACTGGGTTTATCCCAAGTAACTCCATTGTAAATTGAGGCATCTCCTGAATGTTATTGCTTTTGCACCATTGTAAAGTTGAAGAATCATAAGTGAGGCACTGTGTGTAGTTGTGTTTTTGCTTGTTTTGTTTTTTCGAGAGATTCTTCTCACTCTGTGGCCCAGGCTGGAGTACAGTGGCACGATCCACCTCCCAAGTTCAACCTCCACCTCCCGAGTTCAAGTGATTCTTGTGCCTCCGCCTCCCGAGTAGCTGGGATTACTGACACGTGCCACTGCATTGAGCTAATTTTTGTATTTTTAGTAGAGATGGGGTTTCACCATGTTTGCCAGGATGGTCTCAATCTCCTGAACTTGTGATGTGCCCGCTTCAGCCTCCCAAAGTGCTGGAATTACAGGTACGAGACACTGTGCCCGGCCATGTAGTTTATTTAACAGACAGAATGGGTGGGAAATTGTTGAACATATGTTGGGGGACTGGGGAAGCAAATGGGTATTGCAGGTTACAGAGAGTAACTACAGGAAGCCTGGAAGACTTAGAGTACAGTGTTTATGCCATGAGTGCAGAGGGGAAAGGAAGGAATCAGTTCCTAAGAACGTTTTTTTTTTCCTGTCCCAAAGGAGATAATAGTAAGCACCAATAGGCAGAAAGGAGGAATCAGAGGACCTACCTGGATCTCATCTGGGACTGCGAGGGAGGCCTCACACTCTGTCCCTCTAGAGGAGCTAGCTATGAGGGTATGCATACAGATTTCCCTCTAGAGGAGCTATGAGGGTATGCATACAGATTGCTGTGGTTGCTGTGGAAGAACAGGAGAGGAGTGACCTTGTATTAGTTTGTTCTCACGCTGCTAATAAAGACAAATCCAAGACTGAGTAACTTACAAAGGAAAGAGGTTTAATGGACTCACAGTTCCACATGGCTGAGGAGGACTCACAATCATGGCAGAAGGCAAATGAAGAGCAAGGTCACATCTTACATGGTGGCAGGCAAGAGAACTTGTACAGGGGAACTCCCATTTATAAAACCATCAGATCTCATGAGACTTATTCACTACCACAAGAACAGTAAGGGGGAAACTGTGATCCAATTATCTCCACCTGGCCCTGCCCTTGACACATGGGGATTACTATAATTCAAGGTGAGATATGGGTAGGGACACATCCATCTCAAAAAGCCAGGAAGAGCCTCATCCATGTCTAGCAGTGCACAGACAGCACACTCAGATGGGGAAATTGAAAATAATTTAATCAAGGGTCTATTTACCGAAGTGTGGGCAGACCAGCAACAAGGGAGGGCTGGCAGAGCACTCTGAGATTAGAAAGAGCTGGAGCTGTTAACTACCACTCTTAATTCCATTACACATTCCATTATGTGAACAATATATAAGACTATTTCTGGTTTTATGCTATTATGAATAGTGTTGCTGTTAACATTCAATAAAGTATTTATTTTTCCTGAAAATCTTTTATTATCACAATTGTCTACATGATAAATCTTAGTGTGACTTATTTGGCTGCATCCTATAGATTGATAAATATTATTCCATTGTTTAGATAATGTACCACAGTCACTTCTTGTTTTTTTGAGACAGGGCCTCGTTCTGACTCCCAGGCTAGAGTGCAGTGGTGTAATATGGTTCACTGCACTTTCAACCTCCCCAGCTCAAATGATCCTTTCACTTCAGCCTCCTGAGTAACTGGGACCCCAAGCAAGTGCCAACATGCTTGGCTGATTTTTTTTCTTTTTCTATAGACGCAGGAAAGGGAAGGACCACTTATTAGAACCTGGTTAGCTGTATGGTGACGGCTACAGGGGTTGTGACTTGGGTGCACTGCCAGCCCACTGCGGCTACCCAGCAGCCAGTAAGCTGGGGGAATACTGTCTTCTCTCTTTTCCCTTCTTCTTGCCAATCCTAGGACTGCCAGATTACATAGAAAATACTTATGCTAAAAAAAAAAAAAAAAAAAAAAATGTTGTTTTTCCAAAATTCAAATGAAACTGGGAGTCCTGTATTTTATCTGGCAAGCCTAGCCAGTTCTCCTATTGGCTAGACCCAGACAGAAGCCACAGCATGAGAGAACCTATAGGTGCAGCCAAATAAGTCACATTGAGTTTTATTCTACAGGCAATAGGGATAATCAAAGCTTTTCAGGAAAGGGATGAATAAATACTTTATTATACTTTATGTAATACTCAGGCAACATTATTCATAACAGTATAAAACTGGAAATAGCCAGGTGCGGTGGCTCATGCCTGTAATTTCAGCACTTTGGGAGGCCAAGGCAGGCGGATCATGAGGTCAGGAGTTCAAGAGCAGCCTGACCAATATGGTGAAACCCTGTCTCTACTGAAAATATGAAAATTGGCTGGGCGTGGTGGTGCGCACCTGTAGTCCTGGGACTCCCTACTCGGGAGGCTGAGGCAGGAGAATCGCTTGAACTCAGAGGCAGAGGTTGCAGTGAGCCAAGATCGCACCACAGCACTCCAACCTGGGTGACAGCGTGAGACTCCATCTTAAAAAAACAAAACAAAACAAACAAAACCTGGAAATAATCCAGTGTACTTAGAACCACAGCCACATGCGATAACATGAGTTTTTTTGGTTTTTTTTTTTTCAATTAATCAAGAAGGAAGACACTTTTTTTTTTTTTTTTTTTTAAAAGATGGGATCTTGCTCTGTTGCCTGGTGACATGGCTTGGCTGTTTCCCCCACCCAAAATCTCATCTTGAACTGTAATCCCCATAATCCCCATGTGTTAAGGGCAGGAACAAGTGGAGGTAATTGGATCATGGGGGTGGTTTCCCTCATGCTGGTCTTGTGATAGTGAGTGAGTCTTACAAGATCTGAAGGTTTTATAAGCATCTGGTATTTCCCTGCTAACTCTTATTCTCTCTCCTGCCGCCCTGGGAAGAGGTGCCTTCCACCATGATTGTAAGTTTCCTGAGGCCTCTGTAGCCATGTGGAACTGTGAGTCAATTAAACCTCTTTTCTTTATAAATTACCCAGTCTTGGGTATTTCCTTATAGCAATGTGAGTACAGACTAATACACCTGGCTAATTTTTAAATTTTTAATTATTTATTTTTTTATTTTTGTGATGGAGTCTTGCTCTGTAGTCTCCAGAGCAAGACTACTACTCTGCAGTCTACAGGCTGGAGTGCAGTAGTGTGATCCCAGCTCACTGCAACATCCACCTCCCAGGTTCAAGTGATTCTTCTGCCTCAGCCTCCCAAGTAGGTGGGATTATAGGCACGTGTCACCACGCCTGGCTAATTTTGCATTTTTAGTAGTGACAGGGTTTCACCATGTTGGCCAGGCTGATCTTGAACTCTTGACCTCAGGTGATCCACCTGCCTTGGCCTCCAGAAGTGCTGGGATTACAGGTGTGAACCACCATGCCCAGCCAAATTTTTAAATTTTTTTCTGTAGAGATGGGTTCTTGCTATGTTGTCCAGGCTGATCTCAAACTTTGGGCCTCAAGTGATCCTCCTGCTTCAGTCTTCCAATGCTTTGGAATTATAGGCATGAACCTCCATGACTGGCCTTTTCTGTTTTTAATAAGTCTCGGTTTATTGGATTCTTTTGGTATACATTTCTTTTTCTTTTTCTTTTTTTGAGACAGTCTCACTCTGTCCCCAGGCTGGAGTGCTGGAATGCAGTCGTGCGATCTTGGCTCACTGCGACCTCCAGCTCTCGGGTTCAAGCAATTCTCCTGCCTTAGCCTCCTGAGTAGCTGGGACTATAGGCATGCAACACCACGCCCAGCTAGTTTTTGTATTTTTAGTGGAGACAGGGTTTCACCCTGTTGGCCAGGATGGTCTCGAACTCTTGACCTTGTGATATGACCACCTTGGCTTCCCTAAGTGCTGGGATTACGTGTGTGAGCCACCACGCCTGGCCAGTATACATTTCATAAGGCTATATTTAAAATTTAAAAATTGGGCCAGGTGTGGTAGCTCATGTCTGTAATCCCAGCACTTTGGGAGGCCGAGGCGGTCAGATCACAAGGTCAAGAGATCGAGACTATTCTGGCCAACATGGTGAAACCCTGTCTCTACTAAAAATACAAAAATTAGCTGGGCATGGTGGTGCATGCCTGTAGTCCCAGCTACTCAGGAGGCTGAGGCAGGAGAATCACTTGAACCTGGGAGACAGAGGTTACAGTGAGCTGAGATCACACGACTGCACTCCAGCCTGGTGAGAGAGCAAGACTCCGTCTCAGAAAAAAAAAAAAAAATTTAAAAATTAAATCATATTTAATCTACATAGGGTATATATCCTAGAATTCACTGTAAATAACAATTTTAAAGGTAGTTACTATGTTACAGAATTACTCTCAATCTCTATGTATAGATGTATACATGTGTATAGATAACATATTTAAGTAGTCAGTTATACTCTTGACTTTTGTGTTTCTTTTCAAATAATCACATAAAATAATCTTCTTTACATGACTGCATCCTATTCATTTTATAAATGTTTTTCCAATTCACTTTTTAGTATAGTCTTATGAAGATATCATACACATACAGTTATATAACCATCACCAAATCAAACTATAGGAGAGTTTCATCACACCCCCAAATCTCCCTAGACCCCTTTGTATTTCATTTTCTCCCCCAGCCCTCAGCCCCTGGCAACCACTGATCTGTTTTCCAACCCTATAGTTTTTCCTTTTTCAGAAAGGAAATGGAATCAAAAATATTTATGTAAATGGAATCATACAATAATGTAGCCCTTTAATTCTGGCTTCTTTCACTTGGCATAATTCACTTCAGAGTCATCCCTGTTGTTGCATGTATCCATATTTCATTTATTTTCATTGCTAAGTATTATTCAGTTGTTCACATGATGTACCACAGTCGTTTTTTGATTGTTTGTTTGAGACAGAGTCTCAGTCCTGTCTCCCAAGCTGGAGTGCAGTGGTGTGATCATGGCTAATCACAGCCTTGACCTCCTGGGCTCAAGTGATCCTCTTGTCTTAACTTCCTGAGTAGCTGAGACAATAGGCATGCACCACTAGACCCGGCTAATTTGTTGGCAGAGTCAGGGGGTGTAGGTAGAGACAAGGTCTCATTATGTTGCCCAGGCTGGACTCCAATTCCTGGGCTCAAGCAACCCTCCTGCCTGGGCCTTCCAAAGTGCTAGGATTACATGGTGTGAGCCACTGCCCCGGCCCACAGTTTGTTTATCCATACAGAAGGTTAAGGGCACTTGGGGTATGTATCAGTCAGAGTTTTCAAGAGACTCTATCTATCCATCTAGAATGAATAAATGAATGTTTATTTTAAGAAATTGGCTCCTGTAATTGTGGCAGTTAGTAAGGTCATAATTTATAGGGCTGCAGTGCAGGCCAGCAAGCTAGGAATGCAGGGAAGGTTTCTGAGTTCCAGTTTTGAGGCAGAATTTCTTCTTTTCTGGGAAACCTGTTTTTGCTGTTAAGACCTGCACCAGCCAGGTGAGGTGGCTCATGCCTGTAATCCTAGCACTTTGGAAGGCTGAAGCAGGCAGATAACTTGAGGTCAGGAGTTCAAGACCAGCCTGGCCAACATGGCAAAACCCTGTCTCTACTAAAAATATACTGCAACCTATCAAAATGCTGGAAATATAGGTGTGAGCCACCATGCCAACAGAGATCAGACACAGCAGTAAGGACCCAATGTGTAAGGAATAAATATGCCTGCCTTTCCTTTGTTCATTGCACTCTCATTGCAAGATAGCTGATGAGTAGTGCCCTTTCTGCAGAAAGTAAAATTGGCTTGCTGAGAAAACTGTCTAAATGCTAATTTCCTTGCAGTACCTAAAAACAAGTATTCTGTCTCTAACACCAGCCTTACACTTTTTTATAGCTATAGAAATGAAGAGTAAATAATATATATACACATATATGCATTAAATTCTATTTTACAAAATAAAAGAAGGATAAGCTAAAAACTCAGAATCTGGGTCTTATGTCTATTGGTGGACAGCTGGTAGACAAACAGAAAATAGAAGAAATCTATAAGTAAATGATTACCAATATACTAGTTCCTAAGTTAGATGGTGAGATCAAGATTACTGTGTAGGTAGAATTGACTCCATCTATGATGCTAATCCATTATATTGACTTCTGATTAGCCCCAGTGCTGTGAATGCCTTCTGATTCCTACCTATTTACTGTCCTTAGTGTAAGAATATGTCAACCTTGATGTTATCACACAAATTACTGGCTATGATGTCTACAGCATTCTTGCCTATTCTGGAGGTTTGCCTTCAATTGTCTTGCTGGAACACATAGACCCTTTCCCTAGGTATTATGAGCCCTGGATTTGGAGGGTAACAGTATGGAAATCTACCTGCCTTGCTGCCACTCAAGACCAGGGTTCCGGCTGGGTGCAGTAGCTCATGCCTGTAATCCCAGTGCTTTGGGAGGCCAAGGCGTGTGGATCACTTGAAGTCAGGAGTTCAAGACATGCCTGGCTAACATGTTGAAACCCCATCTCCACTAAAAATACAAAAAAATTAGCCAGGCTAGGTGACAGGCACCTGTAATCCCAGCTACTCCAGAAGCTGAGGCAGGAGAATTGCTTCAACCAGGGAGGCAGAGGTTGCAGTGAGCCAAGATCGTGACACTGCACTCCAACCTGGACAAACGAGTCTCAAAAAAAATAAAAAAAAAAGACCAGCTGGGTGCGTGGTTCATGCCTGTGATCCCAGCACTTTGGGAGGCCAAGGGGGTGGCTCACAAGGTCAGAAGTTCAAGACCAGCCTGGCCAAAATGGTGAAACCCCCATCTCTACTAAAAATACAAAAAATTAGCTGGGCATGGTGGTGGGTGCCTATAATCCAAACTATTTGGGAGGCTGAGGCAGGAGAATTGCTTTTGCCCAGCAGGCAGAGGTTGCAGTGAGCTGAGATCGTGGCACTGCATTCCAGTGTGGGCAACAGAGCAAGACTCCATCTCGGGGGAAAAAAATAAAAACCAGGGCTCCATCCATAAGTTACACAAACAAATCAACTTTCACTCACAAACTGGATTTGTCTGCCTTGTTCTTTGGTTTCTCTGCTCCTTCTGTGTTTGGCGGTCACTTTGAATATATACTCACTTTCATGGAACAGTTTTTTTCATTAAAATATGAATGAAGTTAAAAAAAGGGCCACACATGGACTAATGATGATAGTATGTTGCAATCCAAGGATTGTGATAAAACCAATTTTGTGCATTTGCAGTCCATTTTTTTTTTTTAAAGAGAAAAGGAGAGAAAAATTAGTGGCAATAAGGATACTATTTTGTAATGGGAAGAGAATAAAGGCATGGCCAAGCATGGTGGCTCACGACTGTAATACCAGAACTTTGGGAGGCTGAGGTGGGAGGGTCAGTTGAGGTCAGGAGTTCAAGACCAATCTGACCAACATGGTGAAACTCTATCTCTACTAAAAATACAAAAACTAGCTGGGCATGGTGGCATGCACCTGTAGTCCCAGCTGCTCGGAGGCTGAGGCAGGAGAATCACTTGAACCCAGAAAATGGAGGTTGCAGTGAGCTGAGATTGTGCCATTGCACTCCAGCCTGGGCAACAGAGACCCTGTGTCAAAGAAAAAAAAGAGTAGTAGCATGAAGTACTAGGAAAGAAAGGCATTCCAATAATCAGTGAAAATTATAGACCAGTAGACCAGGGTGGTAAAAGTAAAGATGGAGAGTGGACAGATTTAAATGACAAATGAGAGGGGGCATGGGCAGGACTTTGTGATGACATGAATGTAGGGAAGAAGGCAAGTGGTGGAGATGGCTGGTATTTCTAGTTTGTGAGAATGATGTTTCATTCATCAATATAGGGAATGTCTGGGCAGAATTTTGAGGCGGCTAAAGAGCCTGGGGGACTATTCAAAATTCAAGTATGGAGCTCAAGACATGGAGAGACAAAAATTAGAGAACAATTTGTGTATAATACTGATATCCACTCTGTCCCTGTGCCAGACCCTGAACCAAGCGTATTATTCCGCTGAATTTTTACAACAATCACATGATGCCATTATGAGGAGAGAAAACTGATGGACTAAAGAAATGCTGAACAGGATTTCTTTAAAGTGTCCAAGTGACATGAAAAACTCTTAGGTTTGTGATAGTGCCCATTGGCAAGGTTATCCAATTTTTCTCTGGCAGTTCTTGACAGCCAGTGCAAAGGAGTAAACACAGACACACAGACACACACACACACAACAAAAAGAAAACAAAAAAAAAAAAACTCCTAAGGTTAGGGATTTGTGGTAAAGAATAAGGAGGTGAGAAACCAAGGTAGCCAGTGAGAGTCTCTTTTCTTTTTTTTTTTTTTTTGAGACAGAGTTTTGCTCTGTCACTAAGGCTGCAGTGCATGGCATGATTTTGGCTCACTACAACCTCCACCTCCTGGATTCAAGCAATTCTCCTGCCTCAGCTTCCCAGCTAGCTGGGATTACATGTGCACGCCACTATGCCCGGCTGATTTTTGTATTTTTAGTAGAGATGGGGTTTCACCACGTTGGCCAGGCTGGTCTTGAACTCCTGACCTCAGGTGATCCACCCACTTTGGCCTCTCAAAGTGCTGGGATTACAGGCGTGAGCCACCATGCCCAGCCCAGTGAGAGTTTAACTGATGATGCTGTTAGGGTCCTGGTCTCATAGGCTGAGATCAGGGAGCAGATGAAGGACCTTAGGAAGGAGCCTATCAAGACCTTCGAAGGATTTAGCAGATTTCCAATCCTCAATCATCACAGACCACAGATGTGGGGACTCTACTTGTCATGTAGATCATAAACTTGTGATTTTTCCAAACCATACAAAATGACTTGAATACAACAGCCTCTGACAACAGTAGAAGCTGAGCTTGCTATGGGCTGTGCTTCTGACATGTCTATGTCCCTCACTTGTCTTATTTCAAATTTAGACCTGCCTTTTGCCATTTGTGTTTTAGTTGCCTGAGTTTTTGAAAGGGGGGCCAGGATGAAGCACAGAATGAGGGGAGGAGAGAGTTGATTTCCCACTGATACAGCCATGTTGATACTTTTCCTTTTTTTAGAAATTAATTTTATCAGGTATATGTACATAGTTTAAAGAATTATATAGATCTATAGGGCTTTGGGCTATAGGGCTTTGTTAGGAAAAACGGAAGTTCCTCTCCTGAAACCTCTTCCATTTCCTGTTCCCTAGAGTTACCTACTCTCAAGTATTTTTCTTTTTCTTTTGAGACAGGGTTCTTACCATGTTGCCCAGACTGGAGTACAGTGGCATCATTATGGCTGCAGCCTCAACCTCTTGGGCTCAAGTGATCCTCCCATCTCAGCCTCCTGAATAGCTGGGACTACAGGCACATGCCATTGTGCCCAGCTAATTTTTTTTTTTTCATTATCATCTGGAGAGACAGGGTCTCACTATGTTGCTTAGGCTGGTCTTGAATTCCTGGGCTCAAGTAATACTCCTGCCTTGATCTCCCAAAGTGTTGGGGTTACAGGTGTGAGCCATGGTGCCTAGCTACTACTCTCAACTCTTAATTGGATTTTTAGTATACACCTCCCTATCTTTAAATAGTTTGACTATATTGCCACAACTTGATTTCTCAACCTTAGGTATTATTGACTTCCCATCATAAAAGATAAGAATTTCTCTCTCTCCCATTCCTCATCTACCACACGAAGTCACACTTCCTAATTTTTTATTTTTTGTAGAGATGGGATCTCACTATGTTGCTCTGGCAGATCTCAAACTTCTGACTCAAACAATCCTCCCACCTCAGCCTCCCAAAGTGCTAGGATTACAGGCGTGAACCACTATGCTGGGCTTTGGGATCTTTTTAATAAAAGCACTAATCCCATTCATGAAGGCTCTACCCCCATGACTTAATTACCTCCCAAATCCCCACCTTCTAATATTATCACCTTGGCGATTAGGTTTTAACTTAGGAATTTTGGGAGGACACACTAGAGGTACAAATGTCTCTTTGAGACCCTGCTCTCAATTCTTTTTTTTTTTTTTTTTGAGACAAGTTTTGCTCTTGTTGCCCAGGTTGGAGTGCCATGGTAAAATCTCAGCTCACCATAATCTCCACCTCCTGAGTTCAGGCGATTCTCCTGTCTCAGCCTCCAGAGTAGCTGGGATTACAGCCACACACCGCCATGCCCAGCTAATTTTGCATTTTCAGTAGAGATGGGGTTTCTCCATGTTGATTAGGCTTGTCGACTTGCCTCCCAGAGTGTTGGGATTACAGGCGTGAGCCACCGCACCTGGCCCCTTTCGTTGTTTCTTATCAAGTTTTTAGATAGTTCCTCTTCTGACTTCTTGTATGCTGGCATCCTCCAAAGTTCTCAGTCCACTCCTCTTCCATGCCCTCCTGGGAGAATACTTTCTCTAATACTAAGATTAAACTACGCTTGCAGATTTATGACTCCTGAAGCCAGTCTGAGTGAGCTCCAGACTGCTATATCCATCTATACACTGAACGGCTTAAAATACATGCCCCACCAGCAAGTACAAAACCAAGCAACTTTCCCTACAACCTGTTTCTTCTCCCATATTCCTTGACTCAATAAAAGGCCCCAGTCTGGGCAGCCAGCCAAGCCATTAACATGGGAGTTGGCCCGGAGTGGTAGCTCACACTTGTAATCCCAGCACTTTGGGAGGCTAAGGCGGGTGGATCACTGGACGTCAGGAGTTTGAGACTGGCCTTGCCAACATGGTGAAACCCCAACACTACTAAAAAAAAAAAAAAAAAAAAAAAAAAAAATTAGCTGGGTGTGGTGGCTCATGCCTATAATCCCAGCTACCTGGGAGGCTGAGGCAGGAGAATCACTGGAACCTGGGAGGTGGAGGCTGCAGTGAGCTAAGATTATGCCACTGCACTCCAGGCTGGGCGACAGAGTGAGACTCCATCTCAAAAAGAAACAAACACGGGAGTTATCTCAGTTTCCCCTTTCTCTCCTCCTTCTGCCCTGTCCTCTTAAATCCATAACCTTCGGTCTCTTCTCACTGCTACTGCCCAAATCCACTCAATATATACCTCCTTTTCTCTTGGACTGTTGAAATAATCTCCCAGAAGTTTTCTCAGCCTGCTTTCATTCCTATAATACCCCACACTAATGCTTGAGTTATCCTGCTACTAAAATATACAGATGTCATGTTAACTCCTCTGCTTAAAATCCCTGAATATATCTGGAAGAGTGAGGGACCAAGAATAGCCAGGATACTTCTAAAGAAGAGCAAGAAGGAGAAACACCCTACCAGGAGGAGAACTTATTATGAAGATATAGTTTGATATTGGCACAGGCATAGACAAGTTGGCCAATGGAGTAGAACAGAAAGTCCACAATGATAATAAACTCAGTATATATGAAACTCCAGTATCCTGGTGGCCATGAAGCTGTGCTGCTCAGACCTCCCTCCAAGAGAATCTGCTGCAAGGAGTGTAGCTAGTGGACAGCTTCCAAGTGCTGTGTCTTCCCATCTATGGCAGTATTCACGTGAATACTCTCCCAAAGCTGGCTCTCCCAGAGCTGCTTTCAGCTCTACTTTCAGTGACTGAGATGGTGGAGGTACTGGAGCTAGAATCTGTGGGACTCCTCTAGGGGGCAGTCTTTGCTCTGGGGCTCCCCACCGGGCTAGTCCAGGGCTTTCTCAAAGCTGCACCAAGTCTGAGATAATCCCCAGCCAGCTCTTCTTCCTTCCTTCTCTCTTTTCACAGGTTCCAACCTGAAATGTGGGCATCCTTGACTATTCCATTTCCCTCCTCCTTTCATCCTTTACAAGATTTTCCTTCAGTCCATCTCTTGCACATCTAATTTCTTAGCATCTTCTTCTCAAAGAACTCAAATTGCACAATAACACAGGGAGCATGTTAGATCAACTTGGCAGATGGTGTTTCAACAGAGATTGAAAATAATGATTATCCATATAAAAAAATTAAAAACTGGATCCCTAAACATATGCAAAACTTAACTGCAGGTAGATTAATGACTCAAAAGATCAAAGTTTTATTTTTTGAGACAGGGTCTCATTCTGTCACCCAGGCTGGAGTACAGTGGAGTGATCTAGGCTCACTGCAACCTCTGCCTCCCAGGTTCAAGCAATTCTTGTGCCTCAGTCCCGTGGTAGCTGGGATTACAGGCATGTACCACCATGCCTGGCTCATATATTTAAATTTATTTATTTATTTGAGACAGAGTCCCACTCTTGTTGCCCAGGCTGGAGTGCAATGGAGCGATTTTGGCACACCACAACCGACTCCTGGGTTTAAGCGATTCTCCTGCCTCAGCCTCCCAAGTAGCTGAGATTACAGGCCTGTGCCACTATGCCCGGCTAATTTTGTATTTTTTTTTAGTAGAGATGGGTTTCACCATGTTGGTCAGGCTGGTCTTGAACTCCTTTGTGATCCACCTGCCTCAGCCTCCCTAAGTGCTGGGATTACAGGCATGAGCCACTGAACCCAGCTAATTTTTATATTTTTAATAGAGATGGGGTTTCACCATGCTAGCCAGGCTGGTTTCAAACTCCTGATCTCAAGTGATCCACCCGCCTCTGCCTCCCAAAGTGCTGGGATTACAGGCATTAGCCACCATGCCAGGCTCAAAGTTTTATTATTTGTTTATATATTTTTTAATCCTCCTGGGCTCCCTGAAAATGTCAAACTTTTAAAACTCTTAGCTTTTATGGTTGAATATCTTTTAGAATCTATAATTTAGACCCTGAGGTAGGGAAATATTTCTTAAACAAAGACACACACACACTGAAGATAAAGAGATTTGACCATTTTAAAATTAAAAGCTTTTGTTTACCAAAACCATTTTTTTAAATTTTATTTGTTTATTTTGAGATGGAGTCTTGCTCTGTCACACAGGCTGGAGTGCAGTGGTGAGATTTGGGCTCACCGCAACCTCTGCCTCTCCGGTTCAAGTGATTCTCCCATCTCAGCCTCCCAAGTAGCTGGTATGACAGGCACATGCCACCACTCCTGGTGAATTTTTGTATTTTTGCAGATTCAGGGTTTCACTATATTGGCCAGGCTGGTCTCAAACTCCTGACATCAGGTGATCCATCTGCCTCAGCCTCCCAAAGTGCTGAATTACAGGTGTGAGCACCATACCTGGCATCAAAAGCATTTTAAAAAGGGAGGGACAAGGTCAGGCGCAGTGGCTCATGCCTGTAATCCCAGCACTTTGGGAGGCTGAGATGGGCGGATCATGAGGTCAGAAGATCAGGACCATTCTGGCCAACATCCCATCTTTACCAAAAACAAACAAACAAACAAACAAACAAAAAAAAAAATTAGCTGGGTGTGATTGCATGTGCCTACAATCCCAGCCACTTAGGGAGGCTGAGGCACAAGAATTGCTTGAACCCAGGAGGCAGAGGTTGCAGTGAGCCAAGATTGTGCCACTGTACTCCAGGCTGGTGACAGAGGAAGAAAAAAAAAAGAGAGAGAGGGACAAGTTACAAACTAGAAGATATTTGTAATATACATATATAGGAGGGCGCAATGTTTCCCAGCACTTTGGGAGGCCGAGGCAGGCAGATCACGAGGTCAGGAGTTTGAGACCAGCCTGACCAACATGGTGAAACCCTGTCTCTACTAAAAATACAAAAATTAGCTGGGCATGGTGGCATGTGCCTGTAATCCCAGCTACTCCGGAAGCTGAGGCAAGAGAATCGTTTGAACCCAGGAAGCAGAGGTTGCAATAAGCCAAGATCGGGCCACTGCACTCCAGACTGGGTGACAGAGCAAGGCCTGTCTCTAAAAAAAAAATTAAAAAAAAAATGTATATATAACAAAGATTTAGCATCAAAAATTCCTAACAATCAAGAAAAGTACATATAACCTAATAAAAAATAGGCAAAAGATATCAACAGGCATTTTTCAGAAGCGGAAACACGTCTGGTTAACAGAGTATGAAGAGATGTTCCAACTTTATTAGGTAAGTGCAAATTAAGACCACATTGAGCTAATCCTTCGACTGTCAGACTACAAAACTAAGTATTGAAGAAAATGTGGATCCGCTCATAGAGTCTCCTAAACAATGCTGATGGGAGTACAAATTCGTGTATTCACTTTGGGAAAAATGTCTGACGTTATCCACCAAAATTGAGTGTTCACATATCCTGTTACCTGACAATTTCACTTTTAGGTATAGATCCAAATAGATCAAAGAAAAGCTTTTGTACTCCCTGGTGGTCTAATGGCTGCGGGGGTGAAAGGCTCTTCTACATCTATCACAGGAGACATATACAAGAATGTTCATAGCAGCATTATTCACGTAGTAAAAACCTGTAAGCAATCCAAATATCCATTATGAGAAACCAGACAAATGTAGTATATTTACACACTGGAATATCATATAATAATCTAAATGAATGAATGACAGCCATAAAATATGGCTGAATCTTATGTGTGTTACATTAAGTCTCAAAAGATTACAAGGACATAATTTTTTCCTTTGTAATAGACTTTTTTTTTCTCCCCACAGCCAAGTGTACACTTGAGAGCTGTTTTTTTTTTTTTTTTTTTTTTTTTTATATTTATTTTTGCTATTTTTCCCAGGCTTAAGTTCCCCAGCAAAAACCACCAACAAAAAAAAAAAAAAAAAAAAAAAAAACAGCACTCAAGTCTACACTTGGCTGTGGGGAGAAAAAAAAAGTCTAT